>JAHPZR010013064.1:0-30260 GCA_019787425.1 Platygyra sinensis
AAAACATCAATATAAATGAATGCTTTTGATGAGCTAGTGGATAGTATTCTTGAGGAAATAGAAAGAGGACGGCAGTTGAAAGAGTTGAATACCCTACTGCTACCAGCAAGTGGTCAAGAAGACAGGGCGGTAGAAGCATGTTCATGTAAATTGCTGTGACTGAATAATTATGAAGATTGTACATACTTTTGTTTTTGGTTAAATACAAGGGTTTTCAGTTAAGGAAATACTATAAATTATCTCACATACACAATTATGTTCACCCACTGACACCTGTGCCACCATAACTGCTTGTGATGATTGCTGACATTTATCCCACTTCTGATGTTATCCATTACCTTTGACCAAAATTGGCATCACTTACAGTCAAATTCTGGGAGGGAAAGAGCTTTCCAGTGATACCCTGATCAGAGTGACTGGGTCAGTTGGGTGTGAAATATGCCCAAAAATGTTTAGAAATTTGTGTGAACTCAGAGCAAAATATCCCTTTACTACACGTGGCTACTCCATGGTAAGAATTTCCAGTCTCGGGAATTTTTGAACTAGAAGTAGTAGATCAACAACTGCGGCAAAAAGATAAGGAAAACGAGAAAAAAAGAAAAGGCAGAAAAAAGAATTAAGGAAACAAATAGCAACAACTGCACCAAAAAGATAGGAAAAAGAGAAAAAGAACTGTGGAAAAAGAATTAAAAAGACCAAAAAGCCTAAAGACATTGGAAACGAAAAGTTTTATTTTTACATATGCCTGAGCAAAAATGTCATAAAACACACTGCTAGTTGAGAGAAAGGCATGATGTCTTGTTGCAAAGTGGATTAGAGCTAATTTAGCTGATGTCCAGGCTAAAATTTCCTAAACATGGGTTTTTTTTTCAAAAAGCCTCCAGTGTCACTCGAGTTATTAGTCGGAGGTGAAGGTGTAATGGTCAGCCACATGGCTCTGTATGTTCTATCCAAACATGTTTTCCAACATTAGAAAAATTAGCCAAGGGCTCTCAGTTGGGGAACCCTAAGCCATGAACCCAGGATGCCCATCAACATGCAGTGAGCAATATGGCCCACTTTCAATGTTCAAGAATTTTGTATTGACAATAAATTTTGGATGTCATCAAGGAGTAGAGCTGTAATCCACAAATCGGACCATTGTACTAAGTGCAGATGAAAATGAGTTTAATAAACAAAGCTTTAAGTCGAGGTTACAAGTCACCAACTTCTAATTACAGGTGAAGTGCTGCTAAAATGTCAAGTTATCTGCCAACCTAGAAATTCGAGGCAGCTTTATACATTATAAATTCAAGGGAATTTATAACACAGATTTTGAATGGAAAGCAGAGATATTCAAATTTAACTGTGGCATTTGTAAAAGTGTGCATGTATTCAAGTGGGGTTTACAATTATTATTGCAAGGGTACAGTTGCAATTTTGAATCCTTGTATTTACAAGCCAGACTTTACAGTCACATGTACATGTAAAATACACATGTAAAAACTACAGGTGTTCATTTCGTTCTTAATGCCCTAGGCCAATTTATTGTTAACTTATTGTTTGCACTCCAGTGCAAATGAATGGATGCATGTTTGTATTTTCTTGGTCATATAATATTTACCGCAAGTGATCAAATGACAGCAAGAGCCATAAAGGATTTAACCTACTCCTAATATTTGAAAATTATTCAAATTTTAAAATATTACATGTATTAGTTATAGTAAGGTTAAGTCTGCATATGAGTCAAGTGACCCATCAGGCCAGAACTTTTCCCGGATTATGTAGCAGAAGCAACTAGGAGTATTTCCCTGAATGGAATGCTACTCCATCGCAGGGTTACCCCTCGGCATCTAGTTTGCTGATAACCATTAATACACCTCGGTGGAGAGAGGCACTGTGAGAAGAAAGTGTCATGCCCAATAACACAACGCAATGTCCCTGGCCAGGGCTCGAATGCATCACAACCGAATATAAAATTTCCCCAGCTAAAACTGGGGAATTTCCCATGTGTTGCAAAAAGTATTTGAAAAATACGAAACACAATAGCCTCTTGGTGCAAAAATATGCTCGAAGATTTGTCCTTGGACATTATTTGTTCCTTGAGGCTACCAGTTTTCTCCAAGCCATGCTCTAGGAAAACTGCTCATTTCTCAGAACAGATAATGGCTGTGGACAAATATCAGTGCATATTTTCGTGCCAAATGGAGACTATTGTTTATGTGTATCACAAAGTAGGAGGTTATTTATAGTAAATGAAGATGTGCAATATTTACAGCAGTCCAATATTATTATAGAGACTGTTAAAGGGCAGTTTTCAAAGGCCAGTTCCCTCTACGAGGGACTAGGCTACTGAGTGTAGAAAGTAATCAGTTAATTATTTTGGTTTTGGTTTTTCTTTGGGTTTTACTTTGGTTTGAGACTGGCTGAGTAGGTAAGGAGTTGGTTTGGTTTTGGTTTAACAACATTCAATTCAAAACCGCTCTAAGGCAATTTGTTCTGCCTTTCCAATTACCGGTATGTGACAAGGGAAACTATCAGAAAATGAATTCGTTTTCTAAACAAACATAAAAATAGAACTCAAATCCCAGTGTAAAAAAATCAATTTTATACTGCGGTATATTTCTGTCCCAGTGTAAAAAAAAAAGCAATTTTATACTGCTGTATATGTCTGTCTGTGAACCTTTGTTTTACCCTAGAGAAAGTGTTCCACATTTAATCAGTCTGTAAAATCAATATTAAAGACAAATTAAAATGGCAAAACAATAACTGACCTTTTATTTATTTCTCAGCATTAATTTAATACCATAAATTTGTACTAACAATTGAAAACCATTCTATCATAAATTGTGTCAATTTTTTCCCTGTAGAGGCTCATTCTCCCCACAATATTGTCTAACCATGAAAGGGGGTTCAATTGTTCAATAATCCTACTGTTGGATGGCATCTCGGAAATTTTCATAAAATTTTTCAAGTCGATCAGTGTTAAAAAGTGTTCATTCTTTTTCTCTTAGACATGCTAGCTTTGTTCTAACAATTCTACCTCTGTCTTTACCAAGAAACACTTGACACTGCCATCAACAATGACAAAAACAAAACACTTTTGGATGCTTTTTCCTTGGCCAAGTGCAATGTTCCCTCCTAAGTTGCTGCTTGTTTCCCAGTTTGTGAATATTGAACATAAATACTACTGATATCAGTAAGTAAGCAATTGACTCCCATTTGTCTGTGTGATATTAAGGAAGAATAAAGATTGAGGCATTTTTCAAGTGCAAGGTATTTAATGCACTATCCAGTTTCCCAAGGGAAATGCTTTTGCTACACAAGTTATTTGCAACCTTCCAAAAATGGCAAGAGATATGAGAGATACAGCCACCACCATTGATGCCAGATCTGGAACAATTTCTTGTTGGGAAATCAGTGAATTATGAACTTTAAAATTCTCTCTGGATGAACCTAGTAAATCTCTGGAGACAGACTCCAGTCTTTTCTTTCCTTAGCCTCCCAGTAGCCACCTTTGTACACATGTAAAGAAACATCTGTGAGTTCGTCCACAACATTTTCAAACCACACAGGCTTGTAGCCTTCATAAACGATGCCCTCTGTTTGAGCTTCAGAGGCTTCTGCCTCGCGTTTCCGTCTCCGTATCCTTTGCATTTCCTCCAATTTCTGTTTTTCTTGATTAGCTTCATCCCACTTACAATTTTCCATGAGACGCTGGTCTGGTCTTCTCCGCGAGTCAGTCGGGGCCACACTATCATCATGGTGATTAAGTGCAAGGGCAAACTCAGTGAAATAATACATTTTCTCACAGCCAGGCCTAAAGAAACAATTTTATACATGACATGATAAATACAAGACTGCTACAACATCACTATGTAATTATTTAGGAGAAGAATAAAAGGATCGAGCACTTCACAAGAGATATCTGTCTGGGACTGTACCACAGTTTGCAAGTGAGTTTTGGCAGTGACATTCACATTATCCTCGGTGAAGCATTCAACTGGCTACAGAGCCTGATTTCTCAAGGCCAAACTTCCACATCACAGGTTCCCATTACACTATTCATCTTCAATTTATAAAATTCTCCTTAGGAAGAAATAAATAAGAGCTTAGGGACAAAAATTTGCATTGATTTTTACATGTAATTTTCAAAAGGTGATTCAGATGCTTGCACTTACCGTTTAAGGCTTAAAAAAATTGGAGAATTCATTTTATTAAAAACTTTTTGCTAGAGGCTTAAACTTGATATGGGGGTTCAGGTATCTACAGTTTAAACCAGACATACTACACCACGTGGACACGAGACACCTCTAAGGGTTCTCTAAAGGTATACCATAACCTTTACAGTAAATCTAACCAAACGAATGTCAGACAACTCGCCCCGGACAACTCACCCAAAATCTTCAGATTTAGTAGTGGATAAAAGCACAAAGAATAATTTGTTCGATAGTGGATGAAAGAACCAAGAATAATTTGTATGACGTTAAGTCTTGGGTTCATATATTTAACAGCTCGTTGGGCTTGGTAGTGGATAAAAGTACGAGGGGGCTTGTTGTCTGGGGCGAATTGTCCAGGGGGTGAGTTGTCCGGATACCTAACCCAACTTACAGTACTGGACTCTTCTTCCATAGAGTGACTGGAGGTAGAGTCTGGGCCTGGCTCTTGTGAGGGGTGGATGGGGGCTGCTTCACATTAGAAGGTGACCTAGTGTACATAACTTTAGCTCCATCTAGCTTGTTGTCCCAAGTTCCCGATATCACATATCTGACAACCTTTGAGGAGTCTGTGACTACGCCTGTCACCTATAAAGGAAACGGTCCACATGAACACTGTTTCATAGTCCAATTCTGAGTCAACATAAAACATAAATAGTATTAGACCAAAGTTGATCAAATGTTCCACTGTTGAGTACTAATTAGAGTCTCTGTCAGTGTGTTGTATTTTTGGGCGGGACTGACAACTCTAACATATACCCAATATTGTTTACAGGGTAGAAAACACTATCAACTAGACAAAATTCTATTCCGCGGATAAGAGTTGATCAACAAAACAAACTATGTAGAATTAAATAATGACTAGGAAACTAAAGTAAATGTTAAATCTGCCTAGGAACCAAGTGGCCCATCAGGCTATTGCTCATCTCCAGTTTCAGTAGCATGAAGCATCAACGAGTATTTCCACTCTCCCCCCCCCCCTTGGAAGAGATGCTAGTCCATTGCAGGGTTACCCCCATGGCACTAAGAAAATAAAGTGTCGTGCCCAAGAACACAACACAATGGGCATGATCCATTCAACCTAAATTTCCGGAAATTTCAGTCTAAAGCTGAATGGATCGGTTCGGTCGAACCGTATATGTTTTGAAGAAAGCAGTCCACCTTTCGAGGTGGCCAACACACAATATCATTGATATCACCGTCAAAATTGTTTTCTAGCTCTAATATGAGCAACAGTGATCCAACATCCTCTATATTAAATGAGCAAGAAATTCGTTTTGCAAGTGGAATGGATTGAGACCATTTGGACCTGTCACGGTTCTTTCGACAGCAAGAAATTTTGGAACTTCAGCCCAGAAATTTGGTTAAATGGATTGAGGGCTCAAGCCTAGATCATTTTGATTCAAAGTCCAGTGCTTAAACCACTACTGTCAAGCAACCCAGCAACCTGTGATGGACTCAACTCCCAGACATAGGGGGTAACAATATCCCTTTATGCTTCTCATTACAGAAGCCAACATAAGTTGAACCTCTTCCTTTTCTTTTTTCTTTTTGCTAGGGCTTCAAAGGGGCACTTCAGTACACTTTAATTGGTACATGCTAGATTTGTCTACCTTTCTAGGTGTGTCTCTTCCAAAGTAATTGTAAGCATCATATTTAAGGTGGCAAACATCTTTTGTTGTGTGGTTTTCAATGTCCATCTCACCTGACTGTGGTAAAACAAACAACGAACCAAAGCACACAAAAGTTATTATCAGGAATGTATTTATAAGCTATCCCTAAAATACACTTCACACATGCAAGGTTTTTTATGTTCAGGTTTAAGACTTTCTGGAAGAAAGAATTATTTTGAAGATACAGCAAATGTATTTCATCCACTTGGATTTTTCATACAAATTTAATTAATTCAATGATTCTTTTAAGGTATCATGGTAGGTGGATTTTTAAGAAAAATGCGAAAAATCTTTTTTTCCCTGTTCAAATTGAGAATACTGAGAAAAATAATTTGCAGAAAGAATGGAGAGAATAGCTTTTTTACTTTTTATGATAAAGAGAAAAAATGTTTTTGAATCTCATGAAATCTCTTACGTTGCATTGACAGCTCTAATTAAAATTCACAGCCAGTTGTCACATGTAATGCGATATTTTATTTGCGCACGCGAACCGTTCTCGGTCTGGTTGTTTCATTGCAAGTTAAGATTTCATTCTTGTCAAATTTTCTTTATGTCAGGACGAAAACCCGCAAGAAAACTTCTCGCCCACTTTCGTCTCTGAAGAAGCCGAAGAGGTGAATATCTGGTGGAACCAGCAAGTTTGGCGTCAAACAAGATCTTTGGCTCCTCATCTGAGCGACTGTGGGTCGCATTGCTTTAAAGTAAGAAGAATGGTTGAAGGAACTTGAGGACACAAATCCCACCAATGAAGCTGAAGGTCAAAATACAACAAGTGCTAGTCGCATGAAATTGCTGGAGAACGGACGCGATTCCAGAACTTCCACAGCGAGAGATCAAGTCAAGCACAGATGTAGATGTCCGGGGTAGATGTAGACGATATAGACCTCCAAATTTCCTCTTTTTGGCTTCACGAGGCATATATGGTTTCAGAAAATGTCTGGAGGATGAAGAAGTGTAAACTCGAACAACATAATACCAATGCCGCCGTCGAAATAATCACGGCAGTTTAAATACAAACCTGTTTAAACCTAAGTAGTTTTTCACTTCTCGGGCGATTTCACTGCAACTTAGACGTCTGTTTATTTCAAGTTGTCATGACACATTGTTTTGGTAAACTGACCCATGCCGACATCTGTCAGCGCGGAGGGGATTTTTAACACCTAATCATACCGATCTCGCAAAAGGTTTTTCGTCTTTCTCAATAAACAAAACTGCATAATTATAAGGATGAACATTTTTAGTTCGTTTACGTGTGTCTTCCAACGGAATTGGCTGAAAATCGGCAGGTATGTTCCCAATTACCTCCTTCGAAAAAGGGCGTCGGGCTTTGTTTAATTTCACTTTCGTTTCAGAGTTATGGCCTCTTTAGTGGAAGGAAACACCCACGTTCAGAACATCAAACTTTAGGAGGGTGTAGAAAAAAAACCAAACCACATCTGGAAATTCACCGACACCCTTTTTGAGGGTGATGTGTGAGAAAACATTTCCGATGTTAATTGCGCCGCTCTGATGATTCACGGGCGGAAGCCAACCAGTTTAAGCAAAGCAGTGTTTCTGGGCATTCCTTTTCATATCACTGCGACAATAACGTTTTAGAAAATTTCAAACATATGATTGTATTCTATAACTTTTAAGCTTTCAGAAAATGTACAGGTAGATGGGGTTTTCTTTCAAAGCGCCAGCGTAAGAGCACCATTTCCTAACACTGTCAATTCACCTACCATGATACCTCAACTGTCAACCACCATAAAAAATTTCCCTTTAGTTATCAATGGTATCAAAAGCAGCTAACTTCAGAATATCACTGGGCTTTTTCATTACTGGCATTAACTTACTGTAGTACCACAATAATTATTTCAAGACAAAGATCTGCTAAGGGCCAATTTGTACAGCTGCTATGTAATGACAGCACAATGAGAAAAAACAAAGATCTCTGATCTGACCTGATCAATCCAAAGCTTTCCAACAATAATGTTATGAACTGTAGTGGTGACTTTTCTCCAGGTGTAATGATTACCAGACTTGTTAAACTTGAGGTGCGCCACGCCGTGTGGGATAACTTGGAGATACTTGCCACGGAATTTACTGGTGCAAGTGAATTCCTGCCAGAAGATCCAGTCCTTATGCTCAGCATGAAGGGCTGATGCTGGGGGATGGTGGCTCACCTGCAAATTATTGGAAACAATGTTTTTTACGATAACTACAGAAGTTCACGCGCGCTCATTGGCTAATTTTTATTGTCCATATGCGGACAGACGCAAAAATTTAAAATTCATGCGACGCGTCAGCGAGCGAGAGCGGGCAATTCGACAATTTGTTATCGTAAAAAACATATTGATGTCAGTTTTTAATGCGTCTGTCCTGTTATTGACAATGAATTTTGTCATAACATTGTCAAAGTAGTCAGCGGATCCACTCGGCTATCGCCTCGTGGATCCACAGCTACTTTGACAATGTTATGACGAAATTCATGATCAATAACAGGACAGACACATAAAAAACTGACGTCAATTTGTTAAACTTCTAACACACTCAGTGCCACCACATGAAGGAGTTTGGGACAACTGGTCAGTCATAGCCTCTTTGAGCCATTCCTGTAGTGCTTAGCTTCACACATTATTCACACAAACTTGCAAGTTCTCAGGAAGCCACTGTAGAGTTAATTTTGCGAAAGTTGATGTCAGCATGCAAATCACAATAACAGGCTCGAAACCTGCATTTGGGTACAGCATAATTATTTAAAAATCCAGGTCCCACTTTACCTGCTCAGCAAGTGATCGCCAACCTAAATCTTCTGTTCGGTCAAATTCAAATGTTTCTCCAAGTAATGGGTTGAATGGCTTCCCAGTTCTTGTGGATGTTGTTGAGTAGGAGGAAGTTGTAAATGCTGCAACATAGCACATTTGCTCAGTGGATGTCTCACAAGCAGCTGCTTTGTCTAAAAGATCAGAGTACTCCAACTCTTCTGTAAGTCTTTGAAGCATAGAGATGGGTTCATTGAAATTAACCTGTGATGTACGAGGGTAAATCACACAGAAAGGTTACTTTGATAATGAACAAGAGCTTTAATAACTAACTTCTCTAGGATGCAAAGCTCAAGCTTTCATAAAAGCCACAACCACAAACTGAAAATTCAAAGCCAAAGATAAAGTGAGATGAATGCAACCTCAGACATGTGTTTATCACATGAAATGACCAAAACATATGGAGCTCTGTTGATGTGCCAATATTTGGAGAGCTGACAAAAATTCTTTCATATTTTGGCTTCAATCAGAAGGGATTCAATAGGTTGTACTAAATTCTTGGACTGGACAAGATGTCATAGTCCCAAACCCAACTTATAGTGCACCTAACCCCAAAATATTTTTTTTTGCTCAAATAAATCTTTGCACCTGTTCGAAACACACTGCACCTTCTTAAACTAAATCTTGACTTTTTTATAGGCTGTAAAATTTAGAAATCTAGCCATCACCTGTTGCACAACCAAGCTAGTAAGGGGTATGGGTCTATTCCTGGGTTGACGTCACACACTGATTTGCATCGTATTAAGTCTTTGTAAACATGCATGCAAAGAAGTTTGTGACATCAACCCAGGAATAGACCCATACCCCTTAGTAGCTCGGTCATGAAACAGATGATGGCCAGATTTCTTAACTTTTATAGCTTGTAAAAAGTCAAGATTAGGGCTAAAAAGGGGAAAAAGGCACAATGCGTTTCAAACAGTTGCAAAGAGTAATTTAAGCGAAAAAAATATTTTGGGGTTAGGTGCACTTTAACAACCCAAAGAGCAAGAGCAAAAAAATCATGATTATTGTTAAACTCTCTAAAAGTGAAATTCAACTATGGGTGAGTACATGTATTATTCAACTGACATCATTTAAACTAGAACTGTCTTGAGTTTGATCTGCATCCATAAGATGTATCATGTGAATTTACTTTATAGTAGCTTCCACTTGAAAGGTGAAAAGGTTACCCATTCAAAAACCTCAAAGAATGCAGCTACTCACAGGCATAGGTATTTTAGATAACTCTTTTCCTATACAGTTCTTCAGAATGCTCCAAAGGTTTATGCTTATGTCTGGTTTATCTGGTATCTTCTTTCGGTAGTGCTTTGTCACAAGCCTGTCTGTAGATTGCTAAAGAGAATGAAAAAGTTCAGCACAGTTAGTAATCACCAGAAAATCATTACATATGCATGCACGTGTGTGGTGGGGGGAGGGGGGGGGAGGAAGGAAGGAATTGGGGAGATTTATGTGGTGTGACGAAAATCCATGTACAATGGTACCTAAATGACATTGATGCTTAATTCTCCACTATTCCAAATTGATATATTTTACCTGAACAACATAAATTATTATGTAATCACCCTTCATAGGGCCTGGGTTAAACAACTTCATAAGCTTTAAGCTTATATTAAACTTGGGCAGCTCAAATCCAGTGGGTCTTACAAGCAGCATTGACAAAACAAGCTTGCTAATGAAACAACTTAAAAGGCTCTGATCACGTACAGTATATGCAGTTGTAAGTCACTCTCATGAAACATTCTCATAAAACATTTTCATTTGTACTCTGCTTGCAAACATACTCATACTTCCCCATTTCCATTAACAAACAGGGGTTAGCTGATGATGCAGAAAGTCAGATGGAAGGAGGGTGAACCCATACATCCAGGGTCCTTATAATTGGAATATGTTCACATTAGCAGACAGATCTACCAGACCATAACAAGGAGATGCTAAAAGCAGGAGTGTTATAACTGATAGTTCTAATGATAACACAATGAAAAACTAACACTTACAGTCACTCCAAAGGAGCCTCCAACAGTGACAGGCGATGTAACCACCTTCTTGGTAACAGAACCTCCATTTGTTCCGTCACCACTGGAAACTTCTGATTCTTCTTTGCCTTTCACAGTTGCTGTTGCATCAGTAATTTCAGCAGCAGCACTGCCTCCAACTTCTTCCTGTTTCTTTTCTGCAGAAGCTAAGTTAGTCGTGTCTGATAATGTTCTTGACAACAAAGGTTTGGTACCCTCGGTATCCATACTGAAACTCTGCTCTGAACTTGAGCTTTGTAAACTCTCGTGGCTTTTGGAAACAGATAAAGTGAAGCCTTCAGGATGCTCTGCTATCGCATCAAAAAACTCTGCATTTTCTTCATCTTCATCTTCCAATTCTTCGTCATCATCACTGTCGCGACCCAGTTCAGTGTCTTGTGGCTCAGTTAAGTTACTAAATGTGTTTTTCCTGCAGGCTCTTTCAAGGGTATTGTGCTGTTTAGCTAATGCTTCTACTGTCTCTTCAAGATTCACTCTTCTTTGCCGCTCATACTGAAGAGCCTTTTGCCATCTCTTTTCTTGTGTCTGAGCAAGTTCCAAGAATTCTGCACATGCCTTCAAATGAAACAAATAGTGAGCTATTACAATCATTAATATCTTTAAGAACTTGGGAGAAAAAAGATCCATTACTATACAAAATACATATTTACAGTA
Source organism: Platygyra sinensis (assembly GCA_019787425.1). NCBI lineage: Eukaryota > Metazoa > Cnidaria > Anthozoa > Scleractinia > Merulinidae > Platygyra > Platygyra sinensis. Next base: position 11,361 of record JAHPZR010013064.1, read on the forward strand.
CTTTATCTAGAAATGAACCCCTGGCAGCACTTAAAATACCCTTGAGGCTAGAAAATTAATTCAGTGCTTCTATATAGAAGACAACAAAATTGCAAAAAAACTTGCCAGAATTATCCTGCACAAGAGACATTTGATTCTACACTAAACAGCAGTTTGAATGTACTTTTTTCACCAGGAAACAAAAACAAAATTTAACAAAGTTTTAAAACTGGGACTACAAATGTAACCATGTTCGCCTAGAGAGAGAAACATTGTTTTACATGGGGAGCTTGGTGAAAACAGTACACCACTCGCATAAATACCTGTGGCTTACATGATTCAAAGCTAGCTCTAGGGAAGGTGAAAGTTCCCAGAACATGTCTTGATTTAGTCTTAGCCATAGACTCAGACAGGTCTGTCTTCAAGGACCCACATTTAAACAACAGTGTACACTGTAGTTTGAAACCTCAGCTGAGCACAGCCTAGGCTCATCAATAACATTCTGATACTATCATTATCAGTGAACAAGGTGCAATGGAAGTTTGCTAACCAGGTTTCAACTTTCAACTTGTGTTGCTGTCATGAGCGACTGGCTCAATTTCCAGTGGCAGGGTGTCAGCCTTTCATGTCATTAGAAGCAAAAATGCAAAATTGCAGGCAACAGTATTGTCACCATTGGAAATGGGGAAAGTTCCCAAGGCAACAACTTAATTTTAAGGCCAAAATTCTGTTGTGCCTTTGTCAACTGATAATCATAGTTCATTATTCCTCCACCCCAAAAGAAACATTCAAAGAAAAAAATTTTGGACTTACAAAAATTGCCTAGTCTCACTTACACTAATCATGGCATTTGCCGTTATCCGAAAAAGAGTGGCCTTCTCGTTCACAAACTTGAGCTTTGCAAACAAAGTGGGATTATCTTCCACCTCCTGAAGCTCGACAATGGAACGCTGCAAGGCTGAGCCATGCTTGCCTACAAGATCATTGCAAGTCTGTAGATCATCAAGCTTGGCATTCAGTGGTTTGATGTTCTCTGCTTTGTCATTGTTTGAATCCTCTTCTTCATCTACAAAAAATCATGTTTTCCCCATGAGAAACATGTACACAGATCACCTATAACAACTGTAGTCAAATCCCTCTTAATGTCATTCCACTGAAATAGAACCTACACTGAGATTTTTCTCAAACTTTTCCAATTGATTGTTTATATTATAGAAACCTAAATTTTGAAATAAAAATGAGGGGTCTCCACGTTCGTTTGAGAGCAGCAGCACCTTGTTTATTCCATATAAATCCTTATAATAGCACCTGATTATAGTCACGATTGCTTGCTAAATTCACATTTCAGACGATTGTTTTTTGCTCAACACTGAGAATTGGCCCATGTTTATTTCACATAGTGAAATTTACAACTCAGTTCAAAACAACAGAAAAAAGTCATAGGTCACCATAGACGTTTTCGAGAAAATGACGATTTACATCTTTGGTGAGGTCCAGCCATAAAGAAAAAGCCGCCATTTTGTTATGTGCGCGCGCTAATCATGCGTAAAATTATGCGCAGTAGGGATGCACGATGCAATACTGGGGAATGGCCTTAAGTGGCCACCCAATCAACAACAACCATTAGGCACCAGTAATTAAAGTCCCCATGGGTGCTTTTCTTTTGTTTTTTCTTAGTCCTATTAAGCAGCCACCTATTAAACCGCCACCCCCATTAGGCAGCCAGTAATCAAAGTCCTGATGAGGGCTTTTCTATTGTTTTTACCTCTATTAAGTTTAGAGTTAGTCTATAAACTATTATTGCTATTGTAAGTTATTGTTGTCATTTATCTACCCATTGATTCTTAATCAGCTTATTGTAATATAGTACATGTATTATTGTTACTAAATTGTTTTTCCATTTTGTAATGCATGCATGAGCATCTTACTATGCAACATTTGTAACATGCGCAGTAGAAGTAAATAAATTATAATTAAACTGCCAGCCCCCTTTAAGTGGCCACTATCCATTTCACCAAGGATGACCATTTAGTAGGGGTTGAACTGTAAAGAACAAAATAACTGGGTGAAAAGAAGACGAGATAATATTCTTCTAGATAACAGAATGTTGTTGGGTTTTAGAGGAAAGTATTTATCAGGATCTGTTCGGCTTACAACACTCGTAATGCAGTACACCTAGTCCAATAACTGTACACAAGGATTCTAAGTGGCACAAATTGCATGCATGTACAGTGACATTTACACTGTTAATTTCCAGTAAGAAAATTCAACAGACAAAATGAACCTGGTTTCCTGGTCCTTGGAGTGAAGACAGTAAATGACATGCACATTTCTCACTCTCAGCTGTAGGCTAGCAAAATAACAACAACTCTCTTCTTAACAAATGAAGAGTGCTACTCAATGGCAAAACAGCGAAAGTCTAGATTCTAACATCAGGTGATCTATTGTTGAGACAAACAAGTGTAGGATTATACTTACTGATCATGTTCCTTATTTCACGGTATTTTCACAAAACGTTTTTTTTTTCACGATTTAATCCTGTATATTTCCAATATCTAAATTCCGCGATTTTGCTAAAATCTTGTATTTTTCATCACTTTAGCTTCACATTTTCGATTAACATACAATTTATTTCATTGGCAATGTTACTTTACATGTCCTTGAATTACATGTAAGTAAACCAAGTTAATTCTCAACAGTACAATAATGTCAAAATTAACAAAAATACAACACTATAATATGACAACAATATGTGAATCAGTTAGTTTTCAAGACATGTAACGTTTACGACACTTATTGTTTACATCACTTTAATTCACCATTTTGTATCCCAAAGTATGCGAAACTAACATGTCACAAACATTTCATGTAATAAGGTACACTAGACCAATAAATAGATGCCACTCAATATTATAATTTGGCTGATCTAACCAAACCTATGAGTGATGTTAAAGCACCACATTACTAAACACTGAGTGAAAAGAAAATTATTCTTAATTAATGGCATTCACTGGATTGAAATATTGAAACTATGCTACAACAGGTACAGTACAGCAACATCACAACTCGTAAAATAGCTACAAGTCTCAGTGGTTGAATAGCTGGTAGAGGAGAATTGAAACCAAAATAAATAACTGGAGAAATGAGCAAAGTAAAATCAGTAGCATTTGGAGGTAAAATTAGACCTATATGTTACAGGAGGTGAAAATAATTACATGGCATCTACTCTTCTACTCTGTTGTGAATAAAGTAAAACAAACTAATGGATTAATTTATTAAAAGAGTAATCATAAACAAAAGATGCTATAAAAAGTGTGAGAGTGGTAACTGTATTAATTTGGGCTAACAGTTAATTAAAAACCAAAATATAAGCTCCCTCTCATGCCTTGCCGGAGAATTTGAAAATGGAGGTTTCATTCTCAAAACACATCAAATGTTTTCTGTCCACAGTACAATGTGGAATTTCAAAATGCAAAAATCAGTGGCCATTTTGAATCTGTGTTTGATAAAATTGCAGTCAGAAAAATCACATGATTATCATGAGTGAGCCAGCATTTTGGAAAGCTCAATTTTCGTTTTCTGTCCACATGGAAATGAGAAGCCAGCATTTTCAAGCAGTGTTTTCAAAAACCCCTTTTCTGTGATGGACTGGTATAGACTGTAGGCCTACGCTGCATTTTAAAATTTTCTTCTGCACAGTGTGGACACCGTAAATAAAAAGGTCCCCAACAAACTGATATAAGCCATGTATGATTAAAATAAATCTACAGCACAATAGAATGTACACTGTATATAAGATAATGGCTTTTGGGATATGAAATGGAGATCCATTTTAGGTATGCCATGAAAGGAACTGTATCTAATGTACTAGAGATCTGTGGATTACTTAAATTACTTAAATTTTCCAGTTGTACACTAACAACTGCACTAAAAACAACTGGGCTTACGCCAAAATAATTCTCACAACACTTTAGAATAACACTTTGTACTGTGCAGGATCAATAATTTACCTACGCTGTGTTTACATGGCCAAGGACAAGTAGCACATAGCATTTGCCTTGATTTAATTTGCGCCGAGGTGACCGAATCTCCATCATTAGCTAAACAGTTGCTTTCACGTGACTTATGCCTTGAAAATCTCCACAAAAACATCACAAGTACATAAGATACTTCGAGTAAATCATCCTTTTCTGTAGTTGGAACAATCCATCATTACGACTTAGGCAGGTCCACTTCCCAAACATTTCTAAAAGCATCCAGTTTTTCATGTAACAAAATATCATGTAAATGGACACTTAAGTACCACAATATGATGGTAAAAAATCTACTAATACACATCAACTGATTTGTTAAATACACAAGTCCCACATTTACATAAATTTACATGTGTATCAACATAATACAGATCCCACATGTAGACAAAGTAATAAAAAAAGCAGCCAAAGTTGGCAAAAATAAAGAGATCTGTGGATGCTACTAAGCTACTTTTAACATATTGTGGAGTTAAAGCTTTTCAGAAAAAAACAAAAAAACAAACAAGCCCTATGTTTGGTGCAAATCCAGTCCTGTTGCAGGTACCTGTAGAACTAAAACCTGACATCAACATAATAAACAAGGAGGGACCAGTACAAGATGGCTACCACACCAAATACTTTTGTAGACAACCATAACAATCAGTTTAGGAACTACTCATTCTCGGATACTCATTCATAATTTATCTTAGCAAAATACAAAACAACATGAAAAACACACCTTGCCCAGACAAGTTCATCTTTAACCAGAAAACAAAACATCAAAAGTGGGCAAGCAGTGATGATAAAAATAGTATCTGTTATTCCTGACCATGCCCTAAGAGTTCACTCATTGTGAATTCCAGCATAAATTTATACATGGCTGTTGCATTTCAAGTGGCAATGGTCACTTGGCGTACAGGAACCAAACAACCATGGGCAGAAGACAACAAGATTGCTTGGATTTACAATGTGAATTCACTGATTGCTTAACAAAAACCACTTGTTTAGCAATAGCCTTCCAACATGAATCAACTGTGAATGTTTATATATAATCTTGGAGCCTTCCACCTTCAAAACCATGAGTACAGAGAAAGCAGCCAAGAATATTTTAACCACACAAATGGCTAAACCATAAAATTCATGGCCCCTGGATTATGCAAATTACTACTAACTAACCAAACATGTATGCTAATTATACCTTCTTAAATTAGATGTCATTCAGTATCCTGGGTTATCCCTCTGTGTGCCAAGAATTTTAGTAGAAATTTAAATAACTAGTAATATATTTGATATCCAAAACATCTAAGACAGACTGGTTTTTTTCCTTAAAACTTCTGGTACCTGTAAAGAATACATCACAAAACTTATCACCTAGGTAAGCTGCTAGCATCTTATTGGATAGGGAATCTGCAGGCTATCAGTGTCAGTAGTTGCTAAGAAACCAGTGGCTACCCTAAGAATGTATAACTTTCTCAGTTTAAGAGCTAAGAATCTAAGCTTATGACTGATAGCTGTTTCATATCAAGAAGAAATTAAAATTTTCTACAAAAAGAAAATAAGAAATTCCTTGAAAACTGCTGTACAATGGTACAGGAAATAAACACACAAAGGTATTGCTGATTTTCTCTAGAGCACAAATTGAAACTTTGATGTCACAAATGCCAAATAGATGTTCATGTGGTAGTAGAATTATTATTATTACAGTGTTGGATTTTGGCACTCAAATTGTGAGAACCCAAACAAAAAATAAAGGTTTATTTGTTTAAAATTTCACAGCCACACTTATTTAACAAAACCACTAGACAAACAGCAAACCAAATTATCATTTTTTGTGGTTAGATTTATGTACAAACTAATATTTTTATACAAGATAGCAATTTAGTACGAAGGGCAACTGAACTTAGGCATTCCATTTCCTAGGCAGGAAACAAATTTTGTATTGAAGGCTTAAGTGAACTCAGACCACATGAACCTTTAGACAAAGCAGTTGTTTAGATTTAAATATACATGGACTTTGCTTTGACCCATGTATCTAAATATTAACAAAACCAACTTCCTAAGCACTGATAATTAAATTGGTATTAATTTCATACTTGTTTAACAGCTATGGGCTAATGTTTCTCATTAATAATTCGGAATAAAATGAAAGTTTATGTTTGAAAGCAAGACTGAATTGAGCCAGCAGTAATCATCAAAGTCGTCAGAGTCTGCACCCCCTCTAACATGTGTCATGAATTTTCTAAGTCAAGCTATTCTGAGGAGGCTGTAAGTTGACCTCATTCTAGCAGCAGAGATAATCCCTCCCTCCTGCCCATTTTGTTTATCAACAGCTGACTGTTTGTTCTACTGACTTATTGTAACCCACTTTTAGACAATCATTAAACAAAGGGTGGGAAATTGCAGCCTGTAGCAACCTTTTCTGTCCTGTACTAATGCCCCAGGAAGGGGGCATTACTCTGCCAGACTGGACTAACTTGCCCTGCTTACAACACAGATATGATGTGGCAAGGCCCCTCATCCAGAGAGTATTACGATCAGTGGGTACATCCAAGCTTTGACAGCACATTCCCTCCTCATACTTTGCTTTTATGCGATAAGTCTCGCCTCTACGCTAGTGAAGAGGCAAGTCTCTTGTCACTTTACTGTGCACATTTTTTTTAACATTAAAACTTTAATTTCCTTTTTTTTAGAACTTAAAAGAGCAGGGATGGAAGGGATCACCACTGTTTTCTTCAAGTTTTACATCCAAAAGATGAACATAGTTAAAATAACAATTATTACTTGTAATTAATTTCTTTTCAATTTAGTCTGTATATATTATTTTGCATAGTCTAAATAAATAAATGAAAAAAAAAAAAAAAAAAAAAAAGATGAACATAAAAATCCTGGTTGATCAGAATTAATTAACTACTTAATTGATTGTTCTGACTGATCAGAGATATGCCATTCAAGTACTTTATTGTACTCTCAGTTACACTCCACAAAGCAGATTAGCCAGGAGTTGAATCGCTTTTAGCGTCTTCAAGAAACACTCCAGTCATAAGAGGGAAACAGTTTCAAGCACAAGTTAACAGCAGAGGAAAGGTAAGCAATCACAAAGCTCTAGGAAAAGAAACAGCTGACAGCCATTTTGCAGACAGGCTGTGGAAAGCTATGTGTGTTGGTTGCAAGAAGAAGAGCCAATTGGCACTCTCAAGGAGTAAAGGGTGCATGTGTAGCATGGTACAAACACCAACAACGTGGCAGAACAGGGGACTAAAAATCTAATGTGTCTGGAATCAAAAATAGAGCATTTGCAACCAGATATTAAGACCTGGTTGCAGCAAATGACTCGTTTTTTCTTCCCTCAACCTTTAAAAACTTCAAAGGACAATCAACATTATAATTATGTGGTTGAAAGAAAGGATTTGTGTGTGAAAAGATATAACAAAACAAACCCACTATTCTTCAATCACCTGAACTGCCATGTTTCATTCAGTAGCTTCTTTACTAGAAGGCATTGCAGGGACACAACACAAAGAGTACAGATAACCTGGTATATAATGAATACTAATGTCGCAGAAGAGATGTAAGATGTAAGAGATGTGACAGGCCAATCTTACCCAATATATGCTTATAATCGTGTTAATCACTGTATTATTCATCAGTCCAAGTTTCATTAATTTTACAGTAGCTGGAAGCATAGTTTATTAAAGCAATACTTGCGAAAAATCTTGACAAGTGTCAAGCATATGGAATAATACACCGTAACAAATTTGTCGAAAAATCACATTTAACCCTTTAATGCCCAATAGTGACTTAAAGATTTTACTCTGTCTAACGCCAGACGATTTTACTCACCAAAGGGAGACCCCTTGGGCACTAAAGGGTTAAAACGACGTGGGCGTAAAGCCTTCCTAAGGTAGCATTTTTCATGGTCTTAATTTGCATTCCAGAGTAACAGATTTTTTGCACGCTTTCACCTATATTATCTTTTTCTTTCTGTCCAATAGAAAATTTTTGAATTAAAGGGGATAATAATTATGTACACTATTATAATACGATAAAAAATATAGGTCACCTTACTCATTTAAAGAAAGGGAACATTTCTTTCGCTATCGAGCTTAGCTTGAGGGACATTTCTTTCCTTGTGTACGTGCACGCACTTATTTGCACGCGCTAATGACGTAAAAATTGCACACAGTAGGGATGTGCAACGCAATACTGAGGAATCACCTAAATAAAAAAGTTAATTTCAAGCCCTGTTAAGCTCTTTATCTAATGAGCCCTGTTCTCAAGCTTCAATAGTTAAATAAGGTTCGCCACTGTTAATCCCCCCACTCCAGTTTCATTTATGACAGCACAATATGAACGCTACGAGGCAAGTCATGGAGAGGAAGGTCCCATTTAAACCGCTTACAATACTTGGCCACGGTTTTTCGATCAATTTTGATACCTTCAAAACTGAACAATTCTCGAACAGCTTATAATAAGCAAATTTTACGTTTGATTTATGAAATGAGATCGATCTCAGCTGTACGTATTCTGACGTTCGACACATTTTCGTTGATCGACGCAAACTTTCACAAGCTTCGCAATTCACATAAACAACTCAACGCATACCGACACGTGTGCACATGACTACAAAAACGTGATTTGTCATGCAACATGAGTTCAGACATGTGAATTTAACTTGTAATGTGGGTTGTCACTGATCGAATGCTTTTTCCAGACTCTGAAGAAAATTATATATTTGGAAAAAACTTTTATCCCTGGAAGTACTTTTGCATCAAGATGAAAAGACCCAAACCTAATAGAGCAGCATTGAAGCTAAGTACTTTGCACTGCACTGCCGACAACACACCAAACTATTTATCCTGATAGCAATGTATCTCTAACTGAAAACAAAGCATATTTCCTTGCATTTCACTTCCCATTCACGACAAGAAAATCATAAAATGTGCGACACTGTAGTATTTAATGGATTCTTGTGAAGTTAACAATGCTACAGCAAGGTCTTTTAGTAATATGATGAATACATGATTTGTCACCGGAGTGTAGGATGGCATTGTAAAGTTTAATTGACAAGTCAAAACAAAAGGTCTGTCAGCTTATTCAACTCTACTGCATCTTACTGTTTACCACAGCATTTTATGTCGCGGCAAACCTACATGTAGGTAAAACCTCAGTAAACTTTCGGTAGCCGTGTCATTACCGAGGCAAGAACGTGGTGTTAATCTGCGAATCGGCCGCGGTAAAACCTCAGTAAAAGGGGTTAATAGTTTCAGGCGGTACTGTATATTACATCTTAAGGTGACTCCCTATAGTTTTACCATAGCACACGCGCTGATGACGAAAGCTTAAGGACGTTCGCGCCCATTGCTACTGCGCATCTCTAGTGCGCACGCTATTCATTGGTCACGCGCGTGCCACGTCATTTTCAAGCGCGCGCACAGAGTCGAAAACTCAACAAAATATAGAGCTGATGACCTTTGCGTTAACTTTGTGTGCGAATATTTTTGTTGGATGCTCGGTGACCCCCACTTTTTTTTCGGCAGATCACTTCCTTTTCTGATTCTTTACATTATACTAAAAAACAAAAAAAATCTGTACGTGGCAAGTTTTAATTATTTCTCATAAACTATTCAAATAGGGTCGAATTGGTACATGGATACAGGTGTGCGTAACTTAGAAGTTGTATTTTTTTAAGGCTAATTCTAGCTGATTTAATGGCATATGTAGCAAAGATATATCAAATAGGCCTATATATACTGTGTTAAACACACATAACTTAGATATGATTCTTCAACTTAAATGTATGCCGATAGTAATGAATCCGGCCAGAATCGCCTCAGTGGCTAGAAATCCTAGAAATGCTATGATCTGTGATGCGCCTTATCTTCAAAACAAGTTCGGTGACCCCCGATTTTTTTTACGATTTTCATCTAATCTTATCATTTTCTACCAGCAGTCAAAGTTTTAAAAAAATCTGTACGTGGGAGGTTTTTGGGCGCGAACGTCCTTAAGTACTCTGCACGTGCTCAAAGGAAAACATCAGTGTTTTTTTTTATTGTTATGACATCAACATGAGCGCAAAATGCAAAACTGACAGTAAATTTTCTCGCATTTCCTTCGGTGGATTTTTTTAAAACTTGGCGGAGTTGTAACCACATACATTTCCTATAAAATACCTTATTTTTGTTAAAATCTGTCAGAGCTAATCTAATATATTTAGAAAAATGACAAATTACAGAATATGGAAAAACTGTCTGACCAACCTTTTTTACCGATTCAAAATGTTAGGCAATATCATTTCCATGATGTGGCAAAGTACGAAAAAATTTCACTGAAGGAAAGTGTAGATATTAAGGAGTTTAGGTCACAATGGGGAATATATCTGTCTGTCATTAGATCAAGATGGGATGTTGCCATGGTAATGGCCCTAATCCAAAAATTGACAACCAAAAAATAAGCCTTAGTTCAACAGTATCCATACTGGTAAATCTCTACAGAGAAAACTTTAAGATAAATTAACTAAGTTTCCTTTTCTAACTCGCACTCTATAGCGAGGGTGTTCGTAAATACTCTAGGGAGCCACCTTAACCTCATTAACAATTCATCAAGTTTAAACAAAGGAAATCATGGCCGTGACGGTGCTTGGACATCAGGTATTAATAACCATAGATTTTTGCGCTTTTATTTCTCTGTTTTTCTCCTTAGTTTTAGTTTCAGTTGAGAAGATATATCAAACACTCACAGTGTTTGACTTCATTTCCAAACACCTCAAAATTTGTCAAAAGTACTTTTTACAATAACAGCACAAATTTTTGTGCGCTTGTTGGCTAATTTTTATCATCATTAAGGGGACAGACACATGAATTCATAGTTTATGCAATGTGGCAACGAGCAAGAGCAGACAATTTGACGGTCTGCTATTGTGAAAAACAAATGGACATCAGTTTTTTACGCATCTGTCCTGTTCTAGACAATGAATTTCGTCATAACATTGTCAAAGTGATCTGTTACTTTGACAATGTTGAGACGAAATTCATGATCAATAACAAGACAGATGCATGAAAAACGGATGACAATTTGTTAAATGATACGTTTGTATTTTCGACTCTCTGCACCATGTTTGGAAATGTGGTGAAACAAGGTCTTTTGTGTTTGACATGTTACTTAGAGCACTTATTGATATGGTAAAGTTTTTAATAGCCACACATAACACAATTTACTTTACATTTACAGCACTCAAATTTGCCTGAAGCTATGTGTCATGACCCCAAAAATGTTTCTTCGCTCATAAAGTTGCCTATGCTACACAAAACGGAACTTCCATCTGAGACCACTAACTTTATTTGAAACATCCGCATCATTTGACAAGTGCATATTTTAAGAGGTGAGTTAATTGCAGGTGATGTAAATTATACTTAAAGCATCACCTGGAACTCAAAAAATGATGCAAATTACTTTGTTATATGTTTCTCGTGAGTGCTTGGACCGCCGTTAAGCAGGAAAATATCACGCATCAAAGAACAAGCTATCAAAAATAGATCAAAGATAACCACATGTGCTTGTACATTTGACAAAATAAGACACCCACCAACATCGAGTGCGTGCTTGGTTAAAACACAAATTAACACTTGAATACGACTGAAACACATAAAAATGGGGAGCAACTTTGCGGTTAAAATTATCAATTTCTTTTCTAGAAGCAGCTAAATTAAGTTTAGCTTGATCTTGTTTTTACTCTCGTACACCTTTGGCCTTATAAAGAACAAAATACAAATTATCAAAAAACCTTCATAAATAAAAAAAAATACACAAACCTGACTCCAGCATTTTGATGGCCTTCGCTTTCGCGAGTTCCAGAGCTGTAACCCATCTTTGCCGCTCTACTTCCGAGCTTGCTCTCATGTAGAAAACTTGAGTCCCTCCATTAGAAATCACGAAACTACATGAATCTTCCGAGTCGATGAAAGCACCGGCAAGATTTATAGTGCCACGGCAAGTGTGTGCCATCTCGGCTTGGCTTCTAAAATGCAAAAATAATTTACCTGAGAAAAGAAGACACTTGAAAGAAACTCCCAAAATTAACACGATCTCGTCCGCCATCTTGAAAACAGTTCGACAATATGGCAGACGTCTGAAACAACTTAAAGCTTCAGTACCTGTAATAGGACAGAAGTCCGTTCGACAGGACAAACCATCTTTTCTGATATCCCTTGATGTAATTCGTCCACTTCAGCAGCCATCCTCTAAAATGATCAGGGCAGACTTGGCCGTCAGGCATACTCACATTTTCAGAGGGAACTTCCACAACAGCAAAATCTTCGCCAGCGGGGCGAGACATAGTCACGTGACACGTAGGAACCTCTACCCGCACCCGTATATTGGGAGATCTTTGTGAAAGAAATAATAGAGAAAAACAGTTACGGTCTAACAAACGACGCGAACTTTACCACGCTTCTTTTCTCTGCCACGAGCAGACTACAAGGTGATGCTCGTACGATTTGAAACAAAACGTGACGCCATATTGCGTAATTGCGATGCCGCTGGCCGAAAAAATTAACACACCGGAAAATCAACGCGAAATTAACCCGAAGGGTTTCTTTCCCCCAAGGAACCGGCGCAAGAATAACGTCATTGCTTTTTTTCAAATAAGTAAAATGTCAACAATAGAATGAAAAGCCTAGTCTTGGATTTTAATTAATCATGATCGATCGCAATGTTTTCCTCCAAACCGAGGAAAAATAAAAACACAGCTTGTAACTTTTAGCTTTTAGCCACTCTCCCTCGCCTATTCTTTGAAATATGTATTTAGAAAACTAATTACAGGTTCTTTACTTGCCTCGTTCAAGACTAGCACAATCCGTGAACCATCAGTATGTGAAAATTTTCACTTACCCAGAATGTCGAAATTCGATGGATCCATGGTCGATTACGAGGACGCTTTCTGACAGACCTTTCCGCTCACTTTCACAGGAACAAATTATACCCATTTAAAATGCCGTGCAGCATTTTGAGATACTAAAGTCTCTTCTCGACTCGAGATGTCGATCTCATGATCAGGACAGTCGAATGAAGCCGGCGCCGGAAGTTATTAGAAAATTTAAGGTAACGCACTGACCCCCGAGAACCGCAGCGAAAAAAAAAACAAACGCACAAGCTTTGAACCTCGAGCTGTGGGAGTATTTTGAAGCAAAACGATATGTAACGCCTTCTTAATCTTCAGTTAATCTTAATAACCCAAGGAGAGTTGACCTTCAACCAGACACTGCGTATCAAGAATTGTTTTCACAAAGCTGATATGATACCCTTGCAATTGATGGGCGCGTGCAGCAATCCTAGAACAATCGGTTGTTGTGTAACTACGCATGTCGTGACGAGCTGGACTGTCACACGTATGGATCAGCTGTCACTCACTCGCGCCAAGATGTGTCAACGGCTGACTTCAGATTACGATGCTACGAGGCAACCAACTGCTAAGACCACTCTAAGGTTCAATTAAACAGCTATAAATTTCAGCCTTTATGGTACATTCTGCCAAAACCTCTCAAGCATCAGAATTGAAAGTTAGATTTATCCCATTCAGATGACGTCACGGACAAAACGCGGCTTTTAATAGCAACTAAGGCAGTAAGTAAAAGTAAGTAAGTAAAAGTAAGGCAACGAAAGAAAAGTTGAATGAGCAAATCACAGTTTCTAATTCTAAAAGCAGATTAAGAGGGTTCCAGATTGTGACAGTGTGGGTATCCATGTACGTTTTTATTGCTAAATAGACAAGAGTTATTCGATACAAGTGATATTGGATGCCAGCTATTTAAACTATGCGAGACTTTCGACTTTTAGTTTATCCTAAAGGGTGAAGACTGGTAGCCGCCGAAAGCCAGAATATGCTTATTTACTTTTAAAATCATGATTCTTGACGTCCTGACCACTTAGGACTTTTGACCAATTGCATAAACCAATATACATCTGTAATTGTAAACGTTTTGTCAACATTCCCAGGGTCCTGCTGTTCTCGTGCTACACCATACTTGGAAACAATATCCTATAGAACTTGCAGAACTTGCTAACCTTCGTCTGCATTTTAGAAATGACCTGCAACGATGAATACTAGAAAATTCTTAAATTTTGATTAACTCAGTTATAGTATAGTTGGTCAGCTCATTACCCTGTCCGTTTCTGACTAACCTGACTGGGAACCCCGAGTTATTTTAAGATCACCGGAAGAGATTTACGACATAAATCGAAAATAAAATTATATTAACATCAGGATTGTTTTTATAATTGTATGGTTGTTTGGTTAGTTCCACTAAACTCAAGTAGTTTTATCAACTTGTGGGGTGATCAACAAGCGTTGAGTTAGAGGATTTATTTTTAGGGGGAATTTCGTTTAATGAAATCGCCACACGGTGTCTCCTGGGCCGGGTTGTTCGAAAGCCGGTTAAAGACGTTGGCACAGGGCTAAACGTTAACTGAAGCTATACGTTTTCTTGTTTTAAAATGTTTTTCACCTCTAATGTTTGGTGTAGTTTGAGATTACTACAGCTCAAAACTGAAGGGCAAACAATATAAACAGAGTGGAACTGAGAGGTTTTTGGATCCCATGTAAGATTCGTGGAGGCAGCATGCATCATTTCTTAATTATATAAAAAATAATAATATAAAAATAATTGGCTGCTTCATTTATTTAGTCTTACATTTCCCTAAAAGTGATTTTCATGCCTATATCCAGTCGTTCAATGCGTTGAAAGCCGGATGTCCGGTAGTGCGTTTTTTCCTTCGTAAGATTATTAAGTCTGAGAGGGAAGTTAATTGAGTTAAACTTTTATCGATTGTTGGTGAAAACAAGGGCAGCCACTCGACCAAAGTTGAAGTTTCTGCCGATACACATTGGTTCTAATATGTGTACAATTCGTGAGGTCAAGAAGGCTGGATATTAGCCAAGTCACGGTACGGACTGACACGCCCGGGGGGCTACTTAACAAAGTTTATTACGGGGAGGCTCCGCCCCGAGGTCCAACCCCTTACCCTTTTATATACCATTTTGGCAGAAAAGGTACCCTTTTTATATACCTTTTATTGAAAAAAGGTACCCCTTTCACATACCTACTTTGGGAAGCCTTGTTCTCAATTTCATGTAGTACTTAATAAATAATTTGATACAGCCGTAAGGGGCGTCTATTCGAAATATTATAATAGGCCCTTTTAAATGCCTAAATGACTGATTTCCCTAGCCTTTTATATACCTCAACTTGTGAAATCCCTACCCTTTTATATACCTGAAGCCTGAAAAAGGTACCCTTTCGGGCGGAGCCTCCCCGTGTAGGCCATTATAGGGAGTATACCCCCTCCCCCGGGCTGACACGCAGTTAAGCCGAGTTTAGATCCTTCGTTCCTTCGTAACGGCCCATAAACACACACCAAAAAAGAACGAGGACGTGTTAGTATTGTTTATTATGTGGGTGTTCCAATAAACTAATTTGTATTAAGTGAAAAAAAAAGAAGAGGACGATATTCAGTCTTCTTGCCCTCGCAAATTTGGTCAATAAAGGATTTGTTATGTTGCAGAAAGAAGAATCTTCTAGCGGGAAACAGCGGGTAATCCCGAGCTGGCAAGAGAGAGTGAGCCCAATCAAGAGTACGCTCGGGTAACCAATAACAGCTCAGGATTTGCTGCATCTTGCTTTATCTAGCCAGTTACTCCACTTTAGAAGATATGAATCCGGCCATGTCTAGACTTCTCATATAGCCTTAAAACTCTCCCTGTTGTTACCAGTTTTTCATATCAACAACGCATTTAACAGGCATTTTACCGAGATAGGCCCCAATATAGCATCTCAAATAAATCCCCCTCGAGTCAGCTTTCGTGATTTTGTTAAATCTTAGCTTGTGACTGAGCACCTTTGAGCTAGAACTACTTACCACTGACGAACTGCGCAAACTTGTGAACGATATCCCTGTGGGCAAGGCTGATGGCCTCTACGGTATTCCAACTTCCCTCTTAAAGTTATCGTTTACATTTATTGCATCTTCCTTGACTCATATATTTAATTTAGTTATTTCCACTGGAATCATTCCCAACGACTGGAAGAGTGCTAGAGTAACTCCAATTTACAAAGCTGACTCGAAGGTTGACCCATCAAATTACAGGCCTATCTCTGTACTTTCTCTGTAATAGGCAAACTTTTTGAAAAAGCCATTTTTAATCAGGTATATACATATTTAAATGAGAATAACCTACTTTCTAAATATCAGTCTGGCTTTAGCCCTCATGCACTCTACTCTTACCGCTCATCCAGTTTATTATAATCCAAGCGAACCCTGAAGAGCTGTTTTCATCCCTGACCGCACGATCTGAGCAATCTGAAACAATGGGGTTGGGCTCGACTCCTAACCGCCTAAGTCTGAATGTACTGCAGAACCCAAGCGCCGGTTTACAGGCAAAAAAGAACAAAATCTTCTTTGCTCCCTAGTGAGCCTTACTTTTGCCTTGGATGGGCACGTTAATTGAACCTCATTGATTTGATTCACAAACGACAATTGGTTTTTTATCACCGGGACGCTGCCATTCTTGTTTATAGATTTAACAAAAGGCAATTTGGACACTATTGGCCATGAGATCCTTCTGTCAAAGTTGGAGCTGTATGGGTTTTTGAAGAGGTGCAAGTATGAATCTTTTTCGAGACTACCTCTCTGACAGATTTTAACAAAAATAAGGTATTTTATAGGAAATGTATGTGGTTACAACTCCGCCAAGTTTTAAAAAAATCCACCGAAGGAAATGCGAGAAAATTTACTGTCAGTTTTGCATTTTGCGCTCATTTTGATGTCATAACAATAAAAAAAAACACTGATGTTTTCCTTTGAGCACGTCGCATAGATTACTATAGGGACGTTTCGCTTCCCAACAAAACCTCCCACGTAACAGATTTTTTTAAAACTTTGACTGCAGGTAGAAAATGATAAGATTAGATGAAAAACGTAAAAAAATCGGGGGTCACCGAACTCGTTTTTGAAGATAAGGCGCATCACAGATCATAGCATTTCTAGGATTTCCAGCCACTGAGGCGATTCTGGCCGGATTCATTACTATCGGCATATATTAAGTTGAAGAATCATATCTAAGTTATGTGTGTTTAACACAGCATATATAGGCCTATTTGATAGATCTTTGCTACATATGCCATTAAATCAGCTAGAATTAGCCTTAAAAAATACAACTTCTAAGTTACGCACACCTGTATCCATGTACCAATTCGACCCTATTTGAATAGTATATGAGAAATAATTAAAACTTCCCACGTACAGATTTTTTTTGTTTTTTAGTATAATGGAAAGAATCAGAAAAGGAAGTGATCTGCCGAAAAAAAAGTGGGGGTCACCGAGCATCCAACAAAAATATTCGCACACAAAGTTAACGCAAAGGTCATCAGCTCTATATTTTGTTGAGTTTTCGACTCGGTGCGCGCGCTTGAAAATGACGTGGCACGCGCGTGACCAATGAATAGCGTGCGCACTAGAGATGCGCAGTAGCAATGGGACGGCGAACGTCCCTAAGCTTTTCGTCATCCAGCGCGTGTGCTATGGTAAACTATGGGAGTCACCTTCAGAATGTAATTATTCCGTACCGCCTGAAACTATTAATAACCCCCTTTTACTGAGGTTTTCCCGCGGGGCCGCTTGCAGCATTAACACCATGTTTCCTTGCCACTCGGTATTGACACGGCTACCGAAAGTTTACTGAGGGGTTACCTACATGTAGGTTTGCCGCTAGACATACAAATTGCTGTGGGAAACAGTAATGATGCAGTAGAGAGTTGAATAAGCTGACAGACCCTTTTGTTTTGACTTGGTCACTTAAAACTTTACAATTGCCATCCTACCCTCCGGTGCCAAATCATGTATTCATCATATTACCGTAAACGTCCATGTATAAGCCGCATCCGTAGATAAGCCGCACTCCCAATTTGGAAGGGCAGATTTTAGAAAAAAATAAAAACAATAAAGTTTTAAATACCAGCAGAGTTGTATTTGCTATGAGCAAACAAGGACAAACAATCAAGGTGTCAAAACACTGACACGGAAGTTGCTGCCATCTTTCACATTTATCAAGTCTAAAGAAAGTGAAATTTCATTTGCTGTACCTTCTTTTTTGTTTGAATTTATGACATCTTCAACTTAAAATGCTCTTTTTACCCAATTTTTCAAGATTATCACTTCGAAACACGCCGTAAACTTTACCATTGCAACAAAACGAACGAGTGCTTAGTAGCCAAGCTTTCGATGTGGGGAGGAGTCTGGGACAGAGCCTGGGTCGATCAAAAAAGCATCGCAGTTCAACATTGACTCAGCTGTTCGGGGATATCACGTCTATAAAGTTATTTGAAAACCCGCAATAGGCAAAAAACTTCAGGCAGATCAGGAGCTTGACAACAAAGTCGACAAATTTGCCGGGAAAGTGGTCAAAAACAATGCAATAGTCGGCCATTTCCTTCGTGAGTACTCGCGTATTTTATCGCACGTGGCGGAAAGATATGCGTGGAATTGACTGGCCGTAGACGTCACTGAAAACAGCTGTGTAGAGGAATGGAGATTCCTTGTAGGTTGGTGTTTAGTTGTTCGAGTAAAGTGAAAATTAATCGCTTGAAAGAACTCGTGGAGAGCAAGATTCGCTGATAAACACTCAAAGACATAAACGGCTCCTTTAGGAGCCGCCACTCGTGAAAAAAGTCAACGAACAACAGCAACAAACTCTCAGTTTCTTTTATGTTTATTTCTTGACAACTTAAGAAGTTTTATGAATATTAATAAGGTGTTTGCGATCTCCAAACACAGATGTATCCGTGGATAAGCCGCACCCTTGATTTTGGGCTTCAATTTAGTGAAAAAAAGTGCGGCTTATACATGGACGTTTACGGTA
>JAHPZR010013066.1:10000-32542 GCA_019787425.1 Platygyra sinensis
ACGTTCCTCTAAAACTGGAGTATTGCTAAACATATCCTGACGACAGGCCACGTTCGATATATCAATATTCTAACATGGCTCCGAGGTTTTCAGAACAAACCTATGTTTTGTTTGTATCCAAATCTCTTTTGGAAATTGAGACACAAAAGAAACTCAAAAAAACTTGCAATTTTGAGCCGAGAACCTCAAAGCCATGTTCCAACGTGATATTGATTTAGTGAACGTGGCTTATTGGTACAAATAATACGCTTAGAGGACATATAACATATTTCATCTGCTTTCATCGGTTTTTATGCCGCAAACAAAAGCAACTGACTTCCAACAATTTCGCGTCCTTCTGCAATTTTACCTTTATTTCTCCAAGTTGAAATTTCTCCCAAAACGGACACCTCGATATGTGTCTTTTCACTGCCTCCAACTTCTACAGTTAAGAAGACTGATCGGACCCTCTGCCTCGAAGGACAACACGCTTTCCACCGACAAAGATAATCAAGTTCATATTCACATCTCAACAAAATTTGCCACCTTTTAAAACTATTTACACTGAAAACATAGAGCATTCCCCTGGGGAGGAATAGATATGTTTTATAAATTTTCATTTGCTCAGAAGACCTCACCCAAATGAGAAATAAGCATGTTATCCTCCTTCTTTCTCCTCGCTGGAATTCCATGAGGTCACGCCCTTGGTGAATAGAAATAACGTTTACACCAAAAAAACGCCTGACAAGGTCTATAGACCCTATGCAAAAATGGCTGCCTTTATATCATTCTTTTGTTCGTATTTAAATTAGCCTCACCATGCTCACTAACCTCGTTTTTGAGACACAAATTGTAAAGAACGAACGAGGTTAGTGAGGCTATTTTGAATACGAACAAAGGAATAATTTAATGGCAGCCATTTTTGCATAGGGTCTATCACAAGGTGGGGTGGGCAATAGATCAATTTCGTATTCTCGGTATTGGAATGGAACTAATTTGGAACTGAGGCTAACGCGGGATGCTTTTAAAATGCAAAGGAAATTCATTTCTTTTTAATCATATTCACCCGCATGAGGCTCCATTGCAAGCTAGTTCCAGTCCAAAACCGAGAATATATCCGGTGAGTAGCATTATCCACACTTCGAACAACCAGGACCTGTGAAAACAGAAAAAGAGTTATCTAGACAGAAATGAAAAAAAATATGTCTGGATTTATGAAAACGAGGCTAAAGGATGGATATCACGCACTAAGTGGGCGTTTTTTCCTCGCCAGAAACTATCTCCAAAGTGGACGATAAAAAATTAGAAGGAAAGTCAGTCCTTTTTTCCTTCTTTTACCCGTTTATCTTCCTTTCATTGCCGTCCTGTCTCTACTTTTCGCCCCGTTTACATGGCTTGGAGGCGGCCTTAGAGTTTAGAGAAATCCAGGTGAAATAAGGGTTATAGGGGTAGGGCTCTTTAGCACCGTTTTCATAAATCCAGACATATATCTAAGCCAGAATAATGGGTCAAATAGATAAAAATGTATAATAAGTGAGATTTAGTTGAAGGAACGAATATTATTAAAGTAGAGCAAGAATGACATAAAAAAAACAATTATTATGATCGACACAGCGAGGAGAAGCGTGCTGAAAAACACCAATAGGGCGGAAACTGAAAAGCTACGGATAACATATCAAGAATAACCGTGGGAAGAGCTTGAGGTTTTATTCAAGTTTAAAAAAGCCAAAACTTAAAACAAATTCTCTCAAAATTTCAATGAATTTATTTGCGTTTAATTCTTCTGCTCCTGGGAAAGACCTCGGAGAGAAGCTATGACTGTCTCTTATACCGACTTCCACTTTTCTTGTCAGTGACATAATTGTAGTAGAATTTCACCGTCAAAGTTTTCTTCAAATTGTTAAGGACGATATTTTGGAGAAAAAAAGCATTTGGCATCCGTTACTGCTTCTTTTAGTATTTACTAGATTCCACGTACATAGTAGGATTGCCGTAAATTTCCTTGCTAAAAAATTAAATATATCCTGGTGTCGCTGCTAGCAGGATTCGAACCTACGCGGGGAGACCCCATTGAATTTCAAGTCCAACGCCTTAACCACTCGGCCATCGCAGCTGATGAAATTTCGAGCAGCTACGAAAACTATAGTTTTAGACACTTTCTATGTAACGGCCACATTGCAAAGTTTTGCAAGGTTTAGAAGATTCAGATAAAAACTGAGATAGCTTTGCGCATTTACCAGCGAGAAGACTTATTTCCACCATCAAGAAGTTTAGGTTGATGTATCAACTGCCATATAACGTGAACGTGATATCCCCAAACAAAAGGCATTTTGCCATAAAATTGATCGATTTTATGCACATTTAAAAGGGGTTTAAACTGCTTAACAACCGTTGCTATGTTTTCAAGTATTTCACTGAACATGTCTAAATTGCAAGGAAATCAAGGCATGTGAGTTTCATGTCCTTGTAAATTTGCCATTTTGATCCCCCACTTTTTTCCTTTGTATTATTTGGTACAAACTGTTCAGTGCCCAAAAGATATTTTAATTATAACAGGTAAATCAATCAACCGCATAACGTTTTGAGTTTGGAATTACGGAGACTGGTCCGGGAAGAGCTATATGCTGGTGGCTGTTGTCAATAAAGAGTATAAAATCAAACTAACTGCTTCTGAATCACTTGCTACGTACTTGCTTTGTTAACATAATGTAGAGGTTGTAAAGAGGTTTGAAGAAGATATTTTTGTTCTTTTTCTTCAACAAGTTCTCAGGAAGTGATCTTTTCCTAAGCATGCTGATAAGTCTTTGCAAGCTCTTTACCAAACTAACTACCAGACACCTTTGTGAGTGTAACGTCGTAACAAAAACTGCCTATTGTTAATTTAATTCCCTGAACGCTTGAAAGTAAAGAGCAGTTGAACACAGCTCTAGTTTGATATTAACGATATCCTCCGATATCCTCCAGCATAGCGCTGGAGTCTCGCAGCAGTCATGGCAGGAACGCCCTTCTTTGGGTGGAAAATGGCGGTGAGGGGTTTATGGTCTGTTACGAGCGTGAACCGCCTCCCATAGAGGTACACATGGAACCGTTTAACACCCCACACAATTGACAACGCTTCCTTGTCGATCTGTGCTTACTTGCGCTCCGTCTTGGTCAAAGATCGGGACGCAAAAGCTACTGGCCTTTCACTGCCATCAGGCATTACGTGTGAGAGAACAGCACCGATGCCGGTCGGCGAGGCATCACATGCAAGCCTAACTGGTAATGCTGGATCATAGTGTGTAAGCACTTGCTCGGATGAATCATGCGCTTAGCCTTGGTAAAGGCTCGCTCGCACTGTTCAGTCCACTGCCATTCGCTATCTTGCTCTAGCAGCTGGTGTAGTGGATGGAGAACTGTGGACGCATTGGGCAGGAAGCGGTTGTAATAGTTAACGAGTCCTAAGAATGAGCGAAGCTGTGTCACATTCTCAGGCCTAGGCGCGTTGACTACTGCCTCAATCTTCTCTTGTGTTTTGTGGAGACCTTCGCTGTCAATCTCATGACCACAGAACTGAACTCTATCTCTGAAAAACTCGCACTTCTCTTTGTTTGCTTTAAGACCTGCGTCTTGTAGTCGCTTGAGGAGTTTCTCTAAATTCTCCAAATGCTCTTCATCTGTTTTGCCTGTGATGATCATGTCATCGAGGATACACTGGGTGTCAGGTACTCCCTGCAAAACCTGGTCTATGGCACGTTGCCAGATTGCTGGGCAAGAGGTGACGCCAAAAACCAGCCGATTGTATTGGTAAAGGCCTTTGTGCATGTTAATTGTGAGGTACTTCTTAGACTCCTCCATCACTTCCATTTGGTGATAAGCTTGGCGCAGATCCAGTTTGCTAAAATGCTTTCCTCCAGACAAATTAGCAAAAATATCCTCTATACGCGGTAGAGGATACTGTTCCGCATGAAGAACTGGATTGACCGAGACTTTGAAGTCGCCACAAACGCGTACTGATCCATTACGCTTAACTACTGGAGCAATCGGAGTTGCCCACTCACTGTATTCTACTTTAGACAGAATACCGTCCTTCTCTAGATGTATCAACTCTGCTTCTACTTTGGGGCGAAGTGCATATGGAACCTGGCGCGGCTTATGAAAGCTAGGCTGACAGTTCTCCTCGACCTTTAAATCAGCCTTATGGCCTTTAGGCGTGCCCACACCCTCAGAAAATACGGACTCATACTTCTGTAACAGCTGTTGCATGCCCCCTTTTGGTGTTTTGCTAAGTTTAAGGGCTTTGATTTCACCCCAGTCAAGCTGAATTTTGGAAAGCCAATCACGCCCAAACAATGCTGGCCCTGGTGTCTCAACCACTTGTAGGGTCAGCTCTTTTTCTTGGCCCTTGAACTTGACATTACACTTCATCTCTCCCTTAGGCGTTATTTTCTCCCCAGTGTAGGTTTTAAGTGTGATGTCACTCTTTGCTAGTTTCACGTGGCCAAAACGTTCCTTATATTGCTTGTATGGGAGTACAGACACAGCCGACCCTGTGTCTAGTTCCATCTTGATCACCCTTCCCTGTACCTCGGGGCTGACCCATATCACGCGATCCTTGTTGTCCATGTTATGAACCTCAAGGGATCCCAAGTAGTCATCACTATCTCCATCATCACTGTCCATATAATTAACTGGGGGTCGGGTACTCTGTGCTTCCCTTTCCTTGGCTTTACAGGCCCTTTTAATATGACCGGTCTTGTTACAGTGGTAACATTTTTCCCTTTTGTACGGACAGCCTTTATGGTCATGATTGCCCAAACAGCGGTAGCAACTTTGCTCAGCGGACTCTTTATGGGATGGGAACTTTTTCTCTGGAGGCTTAGCTTCCCTCTTAGGTTTAAGCTTCTTGTCTGGCCTTGACTGGGATAACAAATCAACTGGGTCTGACTCTAATAAATCAACTGGGTTTGACTCTTTCCCCCCCTGGAGAGCTTCAACATCCTTGTACGATTGCTCGATGGCGATACATTTCGCTACAGCAATATCAAATGTCAGTTCCTCGAGTTTGAGTTTCAAAAGCTCTGACATCATTTTCTTATCCCGAATTCCCCAAACCAATCTATCTCGGAGCCTTTCCAACCGCATGACTTCATTAAACTTGCATTCAGTAGCTAGATGCTTTAGAACAGCAACATATTGACTCACCGTTTCTCCTGCGTTTCGCGCTCGGTTATCAAACTCGTACCTGGCGACTAGAGCAGATTTCTGGGGCTTCAATTGCTTTTGGAGACGCTCTACCATCGTGTCGTACGTGAGAGAATCCTCTCTTAACGATGTTGGGGCCACTAAATCTTTCGCCAGTTGGTACGTCTCTGTGGGAAGATTAGACAACAGGATAGCTTTCTTCTGTTTCGGGTCGGTCACTCCATTGGCCACGAAGAAGAATTCTAGCTGTTCGGCATACGCTTCGAAGTCAGTTCCCACTACAAACTTCTGAACTCTTCCGATATTTCGAACCGGATTACTTTCATCTGGCATCTTGAGACGTCGTGTGAATCTTGTTTAGGATGTCTTTCACCTTTTCTGCCGTAAAAATCCTCTAAGATCCCATCCTCGTCGCCAAAATTGTCATGTATTGATAAGACAAATCGAGCCACACCAAAGCAACATGGCGGTCCACTCGAAACATGTTTTATTACAGATATGCGCACGCATATATACGCACATATCTAATTTACATATTTCCATATTTGGCAAATGCCACAGGGAGACCATAACAGTCTGTAAAATATGTCAGATATGTTGTAAATAAAGAGAAAGTGTATGTTATCAAATGCATGTGCAGTTGGATATAGAGGTATGTGAATGTTTTCTGCTTGTCACAGTAATTGTATATCATAGGCAATAGGCATGTACATGTGCAATTATTATACATGTACATGCTCCAGTGTAAAGGAATTCAGAATAACCTGATTTTACATTTCCCACAGGAAGTCATTAACTGAGGTCTGTGTATTATCGGATGTGCTGAATGTAGTGCGAAACAAGAAATACTTGGTGTTAGACCCAGTTTCTCAAAACCAAGCCAAGCCTAAAGCTACCCTGTCTCTGATTACTAAAAAGAAGGTTTTTACATGTATGGGAACACAAGTTGATTGTCATGTTTGTTTTTTCCATATCACATACTGGTAATGAAAAGTTGTTTTATTGATGATATGACGACTATTGTCAAACTGAGAATTGTTGTCATCTACTTAAAGTGCCCATATCATCAAAATTTTTACTTTCTTATCTGATTCTATATATCACCCAATGAACTTGTATGAAAAAAATGGATTTGGATAAAATACAATCTTTTTGAGAAGTTTTAAAATGTTCAAATTTGCTATTGCTTTGCCATTTTGGTCCACCATTCGCACCAGTCTTGGTTTGGAATGAGTTGTGACGTAGATTAAGGAACATGTGACTTCAGGCTTGACTCAGCTAGCTTGTTTTACCTCTGTAAATTTAACTTCTAGAAGTTCACACAAAATGCTGGAAAGGAGCATTTTGCATGGACTACGAAGCTAAGTTTACAGAGGTAAAACAAGCGAGATAAGTTAAGCCTGACGTCACACGTTCCTGAATCTACGTCACAACTCTGAGCATGTCATTGATGTGATCAGCAGCACGGGTAGACCGCAAGAAAGTAGGATTTTCAGGTTTTTAAAACTTCATAAATAATCGCTTTTTCTCCAAATCGAAATTTTTTTTTGTCAAAGTTCATTGCATGAATTTAGGATCAGATGGGAAAATAAAATTTTTGATGATATAGGCACTTAAGGCAATCTGGTGGCATCATGTACATGTAAGATAGAATGATAGAGAGAGTTTCCATACAAAATGGAAGAAACTGAAAATAATAGTCTACCAAGTCAGGAAAAAAAAACGCAGAGATAAAATTCTGTAATAACCAAGAAAAAATAGACAAAACAGAAGGATGACTACACGTACATGTAGAAATGGCAGTACTAAGGAGATTGAGACTGAGTGTAATAATAATCTTTATTATATGGCTCGTGAGCGGGCAAGATGAATCAAATTGTGCACTGTGATTGGCTACCCGAGCGGGCAAGACTGAGGTATCTTACCCACTTGGGACTACCCGCTGTGTCCTGTGAGAAAAATTTCCCCAAAAGCCATATATTAATAAATCCTCTATTGACCAAGATTTTTTGGTCAAATTGGCTGACTATTGGCCTCATTCTTTATTTTGTGAGTTTATGGACCTTGACTCCATCTCGGCCCATGAACATGCAGAAAAAGAACTTGGCCAATATCCAGCCATCTTGACCTCATGCTTGGTCAATAACCCATATGTAATACTACAGTTTAAAATTATTTTCATGGTAACTTATTGAAAACTTGGAAATTCAGGCTAGCTACTCTGGGAGGTGTGGTGGTGTCATGGTTATTGTACTCATCTCCAGATCCAGAGGTCCAGGTTTGAGCCCTGGCAAGAGACTTTGTGTTGTAATCCTGGGCAAGACACTTTTAAGAGCTTTCACAGTGGCTCTTTCTACCCAAGTGTAAAAATGGGTTTCAGTAAACTTAATGCTGAAGGTACAAATGTGCCTTGAAATTTACTAGCATCCCATCCAGGGTGGAGAAGAAACACTCCTAGTCACTTCTTGTTACCGAAACTGAGATAAGTTCTGGCCTGATGGGCCACTTGGCTCGTACAGATTTAACTTACCTTCAGTTGACTAATCTGTTTCAGATATACCATCCATGACATAACTCCAATCTGGAGGTTAAAAAGAACAGGGGCATCCATAATGGGAGATTTGACATACCGCTCGGGTAAAAAAAAAACATGGAAAAGGGTTAATGAATGGTTATTGAATGCAAATGATACATGTATCCTTTTATGTCATTTCAGTTATTGGAAAAAGAATTTTATGACTGGTACCTCACCAGTTTATTTAAACTGATGCAGAGTGATCTAAATTTATACTGAGTTTAACAAAAGTTGGGATTCTTAATAGTTTATGTTATATTTACAATATTTAGTTGTTTATTTACAGTGTCCCCAATAAGCACAACAGTGCTAATACATTAGACACTTAAAGTTATTATTATTATTATATTTCACAGGTTGGGTTTTCAATTATAGCTGGAAAACATTAATTTTTCTTGTATGTACAGATGTGTTCAATTCATGTAGATTGAAGTCAATATAAAGGTAACAGAAAAGTCACAAGTGCAAAATTTCCTTTCATGAACATTTAGTTTTGAGAATGTTTTAATACATCAAGACAACATCTACTACTATATTAGCTGATATAATTCCTTTATTATCACCACCTGTCTTCATCACATTGTATTTATACTGTTAGGAGAAATACTATAATGTAATATTGATCACTCTAGGGTTCAGTATTTGCATGCCTGTCTAATGATAAGCGTTTAAAGAAGCTCATGATTCCACCTATAATTATAACATTTAGAAAATTTGCATACATGTAATGTTGAAAGCATTGTACATGATTTAAATGCCATCCCTCTCACCAGCTGGTTCCCAGTTTAGAAATCCAGGTTTATTTGAAGTCACAAAAGCAGCAAGAGCTGAAGACAGGGCTGAGCAATCTACTGAAGAAAGTAGAGCACTTGAGGTGGCAGTAGGTAGTGATTTGGAGGGGACAGCGGAAATCAGAGTTGTTATTGTTCAGTCTGGAAAAGAGCTAGAAATTGCCACTGTTAGAGGTAAGAGCTGTTAAACTATAGTTCAAAATTCCAAGTACAGACATTGGACTCCAGCTTCATGTACAATAAAATGTGTTGAAACCACACTTTGCAAAAGTGATGTGCTACGTGTATAGACAGGCTATACATGTTATTGTTATAAATAAATCTACAAACATTCTATCAAGAATGCTGTAATATATACATGTTCTCTTAGTGGCTTAATGCTACTCACTATGTATTCTGTTTTAGTATAAATCTACTAGTGCCACAAATGCTGTTCTCTGATTGGCTACACTACTCACTATCTATTCTGTGATAGATTAAGTGAGTAGCATAGCAGTGTGCAGTTGTTAACAAAATGAAGGCCGCTTCTTGGCATTTTCGAAGTGTCTGTGAAGAGGATTTTGATAAAGTTTTGATTGAGTTGTTGGTTAATACATGTACTAAAACAGTTACGGTACATTATTCGCTCTGAATTTGTATGCTTGATAGTTGTCTTGGGCTGTGCCCTCATCAACTATCATAGAACTCTAACGATAGAAATCTTGAGCTCATAATCTAATTGTTTAATAGACAGTGAGAAGCCAACATAATTTTGTGCAATTGTTACAGAATGGTCAGCTGCTTCTTTGCATTTTCAAAGTGTCTGTGGAAAAGATTTAGATGTTTGCTACATGTAGCTAAGTAGTAGATTTATACTGGATAAAATTAGGTTATTTGTTCTTGATTTCTATGCATGATAGATGACTTGGGTTGTGCCCTCACCAACTAACATGTGATAGAAATCTTGAGCTCATAATCATTTTACTCTAATACTTAACAATTATTGTTAGGTGTAGTAAATAATTGACTACATACTTATTAACTGAAAATGTAGTTTTTGTGAACACCAACAAATCTTTATGAAGGTGGTAGTCATCGCTGAGGTAAAAACACTGGCTATAATGTAAATGCTGTTTTTAAATGTTAACTACATGTATAGAAGAAATTTTGAAAAGTTATAATTATTAGAATCTCTTAAAACCTCGAGCTTACAAAGTTGCAAAGCTCTTTGCATAATTATTATTTTAGAACATGTATGATGTATAGTTATAAAATCATGTTGTTTCACATGTTTTCCTTTGGTCATTAGAGGATCAAACTGTAAAATAAATTGTGTTTCTGTCAGGTTTGATGAGTGGTTGTTATGACAACATGCCAACAGTCATCCCACCCTGGCAACAGAAACTGGAATCAGCACAGTCCAACCTGTTTTGCAAGGAGCTCTTTGTGCAGGTTGGATGCAGGCCTTCTGCATGTTATGTCAACATTGCTCAAACGTTTTCCCCAGGTCTCATTTTTAGCAAATATGCAGAATTACATGCACTTTTTTCATTATTCCTGCCTTGAGAATTGGCTTATGTAACTATTGTAAATTTACACTTGAACCATCTCGAAAGTAGAGTTTCATGACGATCATCTGATTTTTGCTGGATATAATGTCATTCTGAAGGTATAAATCTCAGACGTTTCTTTTACTACCATTTTCGAGCTACCGTGAACGGCAAACTTTTTTCTGCAGTGTTTCACGCTTAAAACATTCAAGTTTGTCTAGACAAACTGTTGCATTTTAGAGCGCTAACATGTCAAATTTTGACAGTTCTATCTCAATTGAGGTGGAGCTGTCAAAATTTGGCGTGTTAGCGCTCCAAAACACAACAGTTTGACTACTCGACAACCTTAAATGTTTTAAGCGTGTAACAATGTGGAGAAAAGTTGGCAGTTTTTTAAATTTTTAAGGCAATGCTGGAGGTGAAATACAGAACGGAAATGTATCTTGCCTCTAAGAATAACAAGGTAAAACAATTTCAGGCTAAATGGCAACTTTATATCAATGCTAGAGATATTCGTTTGGTATAATTAAATAGCTTAAGTAATGAAGGTGTTATTATTTATCTGTTATTAATTGTAGTGTGTACTTATTGCTATAAATGGAAATAAAATGTGGATTAAAAAAAAAAAAGTTGGCAGTTCATGGTAGCTCAAAAATGGCAGTAATTTGTTTTTGCTATTTGTGGGAGAGACATAGTATTACATATATATTTATATTCAGTGCACATTAAGTCTGAAAAATCTTTTGATACATCAATCTACCTTTATTTATTTATTGATGATTATATAATGTTTTTGTTATGTGAAGTTTAAATCTGTATCCCAGTAGAAGACCACAGTACATATTTCATTTGATGTGATAAAATCAAAGTCAAAGTAAAATGTCAATTTCCTTGTTGAATAACAAAGCCTTATTGAATGAAAGTTTCTCATATTTTCTATTATCAACAGCTCTCACAAGGAGCTTACAACACAAAAGAAAACAGACCACACCTCGTGATGGCAAATGAAATTAGAGCTGAAGTGAGTGTCCAAATCTATAGTAATCTTGATCTTTATTCATTTTTAGAAATACGTAAGTTGTAATTTTGGATATATGTAATGGTAATGTCAAAGTGATTTTAAGGTAATTCCCCTGAAATAAAACTGACAATAGATTTTCGTTCAAACTTTGCCCACTGAATATTTATCATATGAGAACTTCAATTTTGAAATAAAAAAGGGGGTTGCCCATGCTCATTAAGGAGCACTGGGGCATTGAAAATGACCCATTTTGGCATTATTTAACGCTTATTACAAGAACGCATTCACAGTAATAATTGTAAATTTTTGTGACCGAGACTCACGAGAACACGCATTAAACTGGAGTCAATGCGTTGTATCGGATCCAAATAAACTTTTTAAGTTTGATTTAGACAGAAAGCTGAATCATTGATTAAAATTTCAACCAAATTTCTTGACATGGTTACCACAGGGCAAAATAGAAAAGACCACAGTTTACTTGCTATTTTCGCTATTTATTCAATTTTCACCAATAGAAATTAGATCAGTCTTTCCTGAAGCAAAGTTTATGATAAGTTGATTACAATGACTGGAAAAAAAATTGGGGTGCCCATGCTCTTTGGTGAGCTATAGCCATTTTTCAACTGAAAGAGCTCAATATCAACGCAAATCCGCCATGTTTTCAGTGTGCACGTGCACGAGAGCGCGCTAAATGACGCCATAAATTATGCGCAGAAAGGATACGCAGTGCAATTGTGAGGAATAACCTTAAGTCAGATTTTGAGTTATAGTTACAGACTTATTAAGACAGATTCCACTCAAAGTTCGAGCAATCAGTGCAAAATTTATTTACTAAAAATCCACTCTCAGAACGTTAACTTTTTGAATACTATTTTAAAACATCTCTCTGTAGTTCATTTCTCTAGGTGACCCCGCGATGAAATCGCCAATCATTCTCGACAAATTTAATATCAAACCTCGTAAGAATGCTTCATGCCTGTGTTACTGTGTTTTCAACTAACGCGAAACGACCATTCTAATTGAAATATGTATAGCTTCAAGTTCAATTTTCTTTTGTGGGGTCAGCTAAAGAGATTAATTAAATCTCAATAAGATCTTACCTTTCTTAAAAATATTACCATGCTATGAGGTTTTTTTGGTACCTTAATTTTAAATTTGCCATTATTGCTCGAATGTTGTGCGGAAATCATCTTAATTTCATTGCACAGATTTTTCCAGGAACAGATCTTTGCATCACATACAGTTACAAGAAAGACAACATAGCGCAAAATAGTAAAAAGGTACAACATGTAAAATTAATGTTTGTTGTCAGCATGTTACCGAATTCCTATTAGGATGATCCGCATCTTATTTCTCCTTTAAATATTGATACATTGGTCAGTAGAAAGGTGGTGAGAATAAAAAGAAACATCAAGTATGATAACTTTAGCAATTTTTGAATGAGGCTGAGTAGGATAATAACGAAGAACAGATCAAAGAAGGTGTTATCCACTGAGATCTGCAGAATTCTTAATATCCTAGGAAAGCCAGATTCAATAGACCTTTTTCGCTTGTACATTTTGTTTTCCCAATACAGATCACGTGATGATACTCAGGAGATTTGATCCTTTGTCTTGTTCATTAAAAAGAGTACATGCAGACATATTCATGATTGCATGTACCCTTTTTAATGAACAAAACAAAAGATCAAATCTCCTGAGTATCATCACATGATCTGTATTGGGAAAACAAAATGTACAAGCGAAAAAGGTCTATTATTGCGGGTGTAACTAATGTGCGAGCCTGCGAGCCGGAGTCGGAGCCGGAGCCGCGAGCCTATTTTGCGAGCCACGGCGTTTTTTTCAGTTTTTTTTTTTTTGAGTTTTTGATTTAACGTTTAAGTCTTACTCAGTATTAAAATGCTACACTTTGCTGCAGAAACAAAAGTTTTCGATTTTCTTTCGTGCGTTAAATTCCGCGCAAGTAGTTTTTCTGTCTGTATCAAATTTAATTTCATCGAACGGATGTTGATGGTCAATTTATGGTTTCAGATACAAATGAAATTTGAGTTTCCCTAGCAGATTTTCGTATCAAAATATTGATATTAACAGGGAAACGTTCAAGTGAGGCGAAGTTTATGTAATTATCAAGATGATAAACATATCGTGAACATTAAACAAGCATCGCAGCGAAAGATTCGTGATTTACTTTTTTGTCTCTCAGGACTCCCAGTTGTCCTCGAGAAACCAGGCTCTTATTTTTTTTTTTTCAAATAGCTCACCTATAAACTCGAACAACTGAACAATTGCTTATCCGAGCAATTCAAAAGTTTGGGGATAAAACACATCCGTCCGGTGAAAGCCGGGTGAAAGTCAGTATAATTTACTTCGCTAAAAAAAAAATCACAACTTCTCTCAAACTAATGATGATTAGCAAAAGCACACTCACAACTCACTTGAACTCGGCAAGGTCTTGTTTAATTTATCCTTCAGTGTTACAACCCGTCCTATTTTCAGCTGTATTTTCTGTGTTCTATCGATAAAACCATTCCACTATCACTCGTGTCTCCGATTACAATGTTTACGAATCTCGTGATCCAAGCTGTCAACTTATGAAATGTCACGCTGTCGCGACACTCCATTTAACTCGGTTGCAGCTACAGTACCAAAATCATCATAATTCAAAAGTATGCTTATTAAATTGATAGAATTAAAAAAAGAGAGGGCACTCTCCACGGCCTCACTTGCCATGCTACAGTGCATCGACACATGAAGACCGTGGATGTTTTCCATTATGCCAATGCAAAGATTCCTGAAATTTCGTTCGGTTTCTTCCGACCAGGATATTCGGGATACCGTCTGAAGGTGGTCCAGTTATTTCGGTCAACCAAAATTTGCTGACTGTTCCATTTTTGACAAAACGGTTCATCATTGCCTCACTTAACGGTATGTTAGGAATTCGGAAAAGGAATAAAACCTGGTAACAGTCAGATCACTCTTTTGATTAGCTATAGCCCAGTTTCATCGGACATTTTCCTCCTGTAAATTAATACCATATTAGGGCATTATGTTCATTTTTTGATTTTTTTGGCGGGTATCTTTCGGGACTCGCAAAAAGAGGCTCGCGGCTCACGGCTCGAGGCACGGGCTCGCAGGCTCGCAAAATAGCCTCCCCCTCTATCTTATGGGGAGCCTTGATTGACATTTCAGGGGATGTATTGGTCAATATGCCAGTCATTACTCGATCCGCACTCGATCAACCAATACATCGGTTCGCTATGTGCCGAGAGTTTATACCGGTCGAACATCCACCTATGCCGGCCAATATATCGACCGTGATATTATTGGTAGTGTATCAGCAGAAGCATATCAGTCAACTACTGGTCAACTACCGGCTGTATACTGGTCAACTGTTGGTCCTGTATCAGTTGATAGTTGAGAAATAGTCGACTGCTAGCCCACTGATATAGACTATCCACTGTCAGTCAGTGAACATCCGCCAATACAAATGATTGATAGACCAGTCATTACTCGACCAACACCCTATAAAAAATCTGATATTCCACCGATATGATGGTCCCAGACTGAAACAGCATCAGCCAAAAACATAAAAAAGAAAATGATATATCAGTCAATATATTGTACAATAATATTATAACGTACAATATATCAATCGATGTATCAGCTGATATACTTGGCAAAGTGTCAGTGATGTACAAGTGAAGTGTCAGTAAAATGTTGGTGAATCGCCCACTACATCGGCCTATACACATACAGTATCAGTCATTGTATCGACCAAGCATCAATCGTGACTTGGGTTGCGATTCGGTCGAGTATCAGTTGAATATCAGTCAAGTGTCGATCGAGTAACAACCAATTATATTATTATATTTTTGTCAGTTCTAGTAATATTCATGACATTGTCCTCATTAATTATTTTCATTACTTTTTATTACATTTTGCAATGGCTGGAATAAGTAATATTTAAGAATGAACTTTGATAGGCATGAAGTTTTGAGCATAATGAAGTTGTGCAAATATAAATAACTTATGGAACAGAATCAGCCCTGGCCAAAGGGAGTCACAAGTAGAAAACTTGGGTCTACTTGCGACTCTGTTTGGCCAGGGCTTGCATGCACTTGCATTGACTTGCGATGACTTGCGTTCACTTTGGTCAAGGTCAAATCTGCACGCAAGTCAAAGCAAGTTTTTCACTGTTTGGCCACCCAATCCAAGTCAACACCAGTTGAGTGATGTCCATTAACCTATTATATTAGCCATTGAAATTCAGGATAATTAAACAATTAGGGAGGGGAAAACTTTTTGTTTATCTGATTGTAATAATTTTTATTTTCAAGGATTTCTTTTATCACTTGGTAAATATGATGTAGTTCTCACCACCTAAACTTTGCTACAAGAGATTCAGTCTGTTATGTTTTGGTTTCATTGCTAGTAATAGACTTTAAAAGCCTAGGTCTTGATATGATATTCATACTCCTGCAGTTAATTGTTTCTGTGTTTCTTTTAAATTCCCCTCTACTTGGGAACAGCTTTTTTTCGTCAAGCCTGTATGTTATTTTAAAACAGTCAGTGATGGGCTTAATATATGATTGCATATGTGTGATTTTTTTTGTTTAATTATAATGCTTTGAATTTCGGTTTTAGTGGCAATGGATGAGGATCAGGGGTTGGATGAGGGATTAAAACATACACAATCCAAAGAAAGTCCTCATAGAGAAGAGACTAGGGATGGTAAGTACATGTATCACCCTTTACTACATGTACATGTATAAATTAAACAAAAACCAACAGCTACTCTGGTCCTGTTTTGCTCTTATCATGAGAAATCTCTCCACGCACAAAACAGCAGAAATATTTGAAAATCACCCTAAAATGCATTGCTAGCTCAATATTAAATAAATTTACAAGTAAATCATGCATGCCACTGGATTGTGCCTCTGTTAATACCTTGCTGATTTCGGCATGTACTATTAAACCCGAAACAACAAAACGAAACGCCTGAAACGAAACCACCGAAACAACCAAAACGAAATGACCGAAACAAAACCACCAAAATGAAACGGCCAAAACGAAACAAGC
The DNA here is from genome assembly GCA_019787425.1 of Platygyra sinensis. NCBI lineage: Eukaryota > Metazoa > Cnidaria > Anthozoa > Scleractinia > Merulinidae > Platygyra > Platygyra sinensis. The sequence goes on from JAHPZR010013066.1 coordinate 26,158, forward strand.
GAAACGACCGAAACGAGCAAAATTGTAAGTAAATAAATGAGAAAATTAAAAAAAGATATGACCTTGAACTCTGTCACGTTACTATCGCAGCCTGATCTCACACCTACAATACGTGTGTGACATCGTGACATCAAATCGCGCAGAATGGCTATTGTTCTCGTGACATTTACTTGCAGTTCATGGGTCTGTCATATTTTCAATTATTATTCAAATAAAACCCAGGAGGCGAGTCTGATTAGTTAAAATAAACGCGCGCTTTTTCTCATAGGTATTATGACCTCCCTATTAGGGAGTTTTAGCAATATCGACGGCGACGGCGGGGACGACGCCTTGTAAAAAATGAATTTATTTTTTACCTTTGGATGTCGCAACTTTGTAAATCTTTTCAGTACGCGTATCGGTCTAAGAACTTGCTCAGGTTAAACATGCACTGACAGCGTTCAGTTCCAAAAGAAAATACGAAATATTAGCCATTGCGGCTCGCGTTTTCCAAAATACGTAGAACTTGGTCATTTCACGTTGTTGTTTCGCAGAGTACGGCAAAGAAATGTACAAAGATTCAAAACGCACGTGCATAGCTATTGTTTTGCTCGTTAAATCTTTTGTTTGGTGACGCTCTCGTCGCCGTCGCCGTCATCCTTTGCTAAAACTCCCTATTATTATTAACTTGAAGAAGGCGGAGCATTGAAACAATGAACTTTTTGTGTGTTGTTTTCGCTATTGTTTAGCCTATTCGCACCTCTCAAAATTAAATTCACCGCTAATCCCAGAAAAAAATCGAGTGAAAACAAGAACTGGTTAGAAAAAAATTGTTATTCATCCATATGAAAGAAAGCTGAAATCGCCCTATAATATCTCTGCACGTGAGCAAAACAATCGTTTGTGCCTAAATTGTAATTTAAAAATTTTGCGTAACCTCTCTTTTCGCCATATTGATGATGCTCCCGTTATCGATGGCCGATCGAATTTGAAAAACTTTGACATCTATCGACGGCTTTGACCATGTAGACTATGAGCCCTACAACTAAAGAATGCAGGGCCAGAATCACTGAGACAACTTCGTGTAGCGGCTCGTTTGGCTCAGCGTCGGTAGTGGATAATGAACGAGAAATAATTTTTCTTGGGTTCATATATTTAGCGGCTCTTTTGGCTCGGTAGTAAATAAAAGAACGAAGACCGGGCCATTCGAGCCGGCTCGTTTGGTTGATGATTAAAAGTGGCCCTGTATTCTCTAGTTTAGCCCAGGGCGGCCACTCGTAAACCTCTTAACTTTATTAAACATTTGCGCACTTAAGGAGGGATTGAGTGTAAACATATTTGTTTGCTTACTTGAGTCAGTAGTCAGTGTTCGTTATTCACTCGATGCGCTCGCATGATCGCATAGCAATGAAGCCAAACAAACTAGTTCGTTGATCGATCAATGGCCGATCGTAAGTGAAAAACTTTGAAAACTATCGACAGCATTTACTAGACGTAAAGTATGAACCACCCATAAAACCTCTTTATTAAAATATTATTGAACGTGCTGTAGTGTTGCGCGCTATTTACTTCAGTTACGGTCGCATGACAACGAAGTCAAACAAAGTCCATTGATCGATCGATGGCCGCTTATCTTATTTGAAAAATTCTGAAAATAATCAACGGCTTTTGCCGCTCATTTTCGCGAAGTATTAAGACAGCGCGGGTTAGATCGTGCTCACTCGAACGGACATTGTTTACTCTTGACCAATTGCCGTGACATCATCGCGCTATGAAGAGCTCTGAAAAGAGCTCCCGATCACTGGCATTTTTACCTTCCTCCATGTTCATTGCTTGTTATGAGCGAATGACTCAGCTGGGAGACCAGTTTTAAAGTTCGCGGCAAATAGGTACTCATTAACATCTAAATGGTTTTCTTGAATGGGTATATTGTTAGTTTTGACAGCCATTGTTATTCAGTCCTGAGCTGATACAATGGCTCGCTTACCTGGAACGCGCCATTTTCAAACGCGACTTGACCAGGTAGTTTTCAAACTGAACGGGATAGTGGTTCTCGTGCATCAATTACCAAACTTAAAACGGATTTGTTTAAGAAAAGATCCATCATCCATCTTTAACATCTAAATGGTTTTCTTGAATGGGTATATTGTTAGTTTTGACAGCCATTGTTATTCAGTCCTGAGCTGAATACAATGGCTCGCTTACCTAGAACGCGCCATTTTCAAACGCGACTTGACCAGGTAGTTTTCAAACTGAACGGGATAGTGGTTCTCGTGCATCAATTACCAAACTTAAAACGGATTTTGTTTAAGAAAAGATCCATCTTCAATTTGCCGTATGCCGAATATTGCAAGGCGGTTTTAATTTTCAATAAAGCGCTAATGAAAACGGACTTCATACTAAAAATCATCCAATTTTACAGTTTTTCAACTGCGAAGGGATAGTCCTTATACTTCCTAAATCTCCTTTGGTTTAGGCTCGAATTGTAGTTTAATCATTACTCTTCCAAAAGCCGTATGCCGAATTCTATTTCAGAGCGTCAGAAAACAGAAAAGCGATTTTTGTCAACCCCACTTAGCCAATTTGGGCCTTTTCTTCTCTTATTCTGGCCTATTGAACGCGCATTCGTATTTAAATTTGCCACTTCGACGATTATGAATAATTTATGATGTCAAGGCATTCTGCGCGATGGACAAATTCTCGCCAGGCCTGCCGGTAAAGATGAATGTGCACAAGTACGACGAGCACGAAAACATCGAGAAAAAGGTGGATGTTTTTCATATTTTGAATGGTATTCTAGCTAAATCAAGAAATCTAATATTCTAAAAAAGGTTTCCTGGTCGTATCGTGGATTCGTAGGTGGTGGCAAATGGTCTTTCCGATCCGATAAAGACTGCAGCATTCTTCGTGCGAATGGAGACTTTCAGTTGAACTCTAGAGAAAAATGAGGGCAACTTGGCATGCTTTTATCACTCAGGCGTTCGTGACTCCTCCAGTTCTCAAAGTAATTTCATTGCTATTGTGTTTCCGTACATCTTGGGCTGGGCGTTATGGCTGGTGTAGAGTGTTTAGAGTGTTTGCTCAACACAATATCTGTTTGACTTCCTATGCATCGTGCACCGTCTGCATCAGACAGTTGTTGGTTTTCCTTGAGAAAAGGGGCTATCCACACTAGCGGATAAATTAAGAACTGACTGAAAAGAAATCAAAAGTAAAATTTTGTAGAGATTTGTGAAATCTACTCGTGTCGCCGTATCCGCATTCAAACTATTTATAGCTCTGTAAATCTGTCAAACATGTCAGCACGTTTCTCATTGAATTTCATCTTCGTAGTGTGATGGAAAACTTCAAGTAGTGCAAACTTTTTGCATCTTTATTGCCATAAATCTTGCTCATATTGGTACAGGAATTAATAATGTGGTGCATTTCAAAAAATTAAATTCTCCTAAATCAAGCTGTTTTGCTGGAGAGGCGTTTCACGGCATCTGATTTATTGACAAGGAAACAAAATTGTATTTTTTTCTTAGAAAATTAGATTTCTTGTTTGAGCTAGATTACCATTCAAAGTGTGAAAAATATCCACCTTTTTCATGATGTTTTCATGCTCGTCGTGCTTGTGCTCATGAATTCATCTTTACAGGCCCAGTGCGAATTTGTGATGTCACGGTGTCACACATGGATTTAGGTGCGAGATGAGGCTGCGATAGTTACGTGACAGAGAAGTACAAGGCCGTATTTTTTTTAACTTTTTCATTTATTTACTTATAGTTTTTTCTCGAGCTCGTTTCGGTCGTTTCACTTGTTTCAGTCGTTTCGTTTTGGCCGTATCGTTTCGGTGGTTTCGTTTCATTGTTTTGGGTTTTAGTACATGCCGCCGATTTCAGTCGCAAAATAGCTGCATGTACCCCGGTACTTTTGAAAACAAATATATATTTTTTTAATTGGAGTCTTAATGCTGCTGATGTTTTACAATTGAAATTTCATATAGGTAAATGTTTCTAAATTCTCAGGCTTTTTTTGCCGATACTTTGGAAAACTTCACCTATTGTATTGAATGAATTTCTCTATTTCTGAAAGGATATTATTTTGTGCCTTAAAAGTTTTAATAATTATTCAAGTAACTAGCCAGCAGAAAGAAAACATCATTGTAGTATTATCTTTGCATACTAGAGTTTTGTTTTTTGAACAAGACGCATATCTGCGTGAACTTGGGCATCTTTTCTGGCATTTCCAGTTGTGAACGTCAGAATTTTGACATGATGAAATCTCAGTTGTCTTTTTTTTGACTGTTTTACAGCTAGCTGACGTTTTGGTACAAAAATTCCAGAATTATTGCCTGAGAGCTAAACTTTGTATGGGAACATCTTTTTCAAACTTTTCTTACGAGATTTAGACGAAAAAATTACCTTGGCAGGCTAGAAAAGAGAACCAAACAAAAAACAGACCAGAAAGCATAACAAGCCGATAAATAATTATTCACCCCGTGGCGTTTGGCAAGAAAACTATTAAAAATGAACCTTGCTTCTGGATAATTTCAGCCTTAGAAGCCAGCAAATGTCCCAAATTACTCTCTGTATCCTTACAAATGTCCCAGTTGACTTCCATCTCCGAAAGATTTTGCCCCAATTTTGAGCAAATAAAAATTTCTCCGCAAGTGGTGCCATTACAGTACTCTTGCTTGCATACTAATGAGCTAACTTGACAATCATTGGCATGTGCAGAGATAATAAGAAGGCACGCATGTGTTTAGGGCCCAGACGGCGATTTGTGACCGAAGGAAGAAAAAATAACAAAAGGCATTTTTAACCTTGGGCTCTCCCTTTGGGAAGCCCTAGTAATTATCAAATACACTGTTGTGACACTGTCCAATATACAAGAACATTGGTGGCCTGCCTAACCCCCCTTATTTTGGGTAAGAAAGCAAAGAAGCTGCCAATATAATGCGGTAATTTTGCCTCTAAATCATTTGTGGCTACCTGCCTCAAAGAAGCGTATAGCCACTAATGTTATTGTCTGTGTAAGTAAGTCCGTCTGTAACCCTTTTCAATTCCCATTCGTGTAGACCTAATCTTCTGATAGTTTTCACAGCCAATCAGAGTATGTTGTGATAGTTTTCGTAGCCAATCAGAGCATCAATAGTTGGACAAGCCTCTTATTGATCCAAGCTTCTTTTCTATTTGCTTGTGCTTCAACGCGGACTCCGAGACATCAAGATTTTATAGTATTCCCAAGCTCAAAAATTTCCTCAACCACAAGGCAAAACTTATAATTTGAAATCGCTTGACATTTCTGTAGAACTTTAAAGTGCCTATGAAGTAAAAAATAATTGCTGTTTATTTGAAAGGCCTTTCAAAGTATGGAAGAATGGCGTTTTTCTTTTTAGAATAGCTTTTTTTCGTTTTAGAGATATTTACGTTTTTGTGGCTAAAGTGATGACGTCATAGGTGGTTTCACTAAAACAGTACAATACTCAATCAAGAATATCTCTAGAAATATTAAAGTGGTGTTCTTCAAACTTGGCATCAGCACCAGTACATCACAAAAGAAGCAACATGACACCTGTCGTGCTGTTGCCATGACAACAGTTATGCCGTTGGTCCTGTTTTAATTAAAACTAAAATTCCCAGATTTTATCCGAAACAAGGATCATGCACTCAAAAACAATGTTAAGACAATATGGGAATCATTTGCGTGCCGAGCTAGACCCTCTGTCTCACTTCAAAAGATTGCAAATGGGGATATTTGGTTTTTCACAGAAAGAGACTGGAGCCGAGAGTGTTGCCATGGCAACAACATAGTAGGTGTCATTCTGTTTCTTTTGTGATGTACGTTTCTGGAGCCAAGTTTGAAGAACACTGCTTTAATACTTCTGGAGATATTCTTGATTGAATGTTGTACTGTTTTGGTGGAACCACTGATGACGTCATCACTTTCCTCATTTGCATAATAGAAAAACGTAAATATCTCTAAAAAGGAATAAGATATTCCCAAAAGGAAAACACCATTCTTCTTTATTTTGAAAAGCCTTTCAAATAAGCAGCAATTATTTTTTACTTCATAGGCACTTTAAAGATCTGCAGTTTTTGGAAGGGCTGAAGGATGGAGTTTTTCCGTGGAAATTCTAGAATAATTTCAGACTGCCAGGCATGTAGTATTTTAAGAACACTTTCTGGCTGCCTCTATGCTAGAAATTGTTTGGAGTTTGTTTACTGACCAGTCATGGTGATCCAAGTGAATTGTGCAGCCATATCTGCCATGTTGCGATCTTCAACTCTTGTCAAGAGTTATAACTTCTCTGAATGTAGTGAATAATCTCTTTCGAGAGAAACAAAACAAATCATGATAAACTCCCTCACGAAAACAACAGTCTAATAACAAGGCATCATTAGTGGCTATACGCTTCTTT
>JAHPZR010013070.1:0-12500 GCA_019787425.1 Platygyra sinensis
AAAAATGAGAGCATAATACAGGAGTTGGAGTAATTATAACATGACTTGCTAGCTTAACGGATTTTGAATATCGATGTTTAAAATGCGTTAATCTTCTTCCTCCTCCTCCTCCTCATCATCAACATCGTCATCAGAGCATTCGTCATCAAGAATCTCTTCTTCCTCAGCACGATTGTTGCAGTCGCGAAGGCGGCACATATCGGTGCATTTAAGGCCCTTTGTAAGGCACGTAGAGAAAGGTAGTTTGCATGATCTTGCAAAAGAACAGAAGAGAAACACAAGAAGAACTGCAGGGGCTAATTCTTCACTCATCCATTTGATGGATAAGTTGCCGTCCTCCTAAACCCATCCATGACCAGCGGGTGAAGGGACTTGAGGGCAGCTCTGTAGACTCCTTCTTCAGATGGCTGTTTGGTAGTTGCTCTCAAAGAGTGCATCAGGGAGTTAGCTGAGGTGGTTTGAGTCAACTTTGCCTTGTTTGGCACAACAAAGTTGAATAGCATTACAGACTCCATAATCAAGCGGTAATCAAAGAGATAATCAATCAATCAATCAATAAAAATGTAAAGTCCCCATACCAATAACGTAGCTCGTTGACATGATAGGTCTTTGTCGCAGAGCTGTATAGGTGAACTCTTCGAGCCGTGCAAATCTCTCATCTGTGAGGTTCCACTTCATGCCTATTTCTTGACTGAAATAAGGTTTGAAATGACTTGTTTTGTTTAACAAAATTCGAAATTGTTACCTTGCCCTTTCCCGAAAAAGCCCTGACACTGTCGCAGCCAGTGAAGGCGTGGAGACTAGGGAGTGATCTACACAGTTCTGAACCCAGAATTCGAACGATTCTTGACACATCCATGTACACTGTTCGAGTCTGTTGACTGCGTTTGACAAACATTGGACATGAGATGAAACCTTTAAAAGTCAAAAGGAGAACAAATACATCAGTATTATCTGAAGTAATAACTACAGCTCTGTATCCTGCGACTGTTGCATGTGGTCCATGGAGAAACACTCTGGTTTCTGCCTCTTCTTGCGTCTACCTTAACTCTTCCCTGGTTGTCATTCCGATAGAGGAGACTTCATAGCAGTAATCTTCAGTTGTTACAAAGATTGTCTTTCAAGCGAGCCTCTCTCTGTGCCTCTTATTTTGCCACTCCTCTGCAATGAATTTGATCAAGAGCGATTTATCTTTGGAATTAGACAGGAATTTCCGCCATTGATGTATCTTGTGGTCTGTCTTCATGGCCGTTTTATGAGCCTCTCTTCTATGTCTCGGGGTTCTTGATCGAATTATCTCTGTAAACGTCGAAGACCACGCCAATACGCTGGCTATCTGTTCCTTCAATCAAAACCTAGTACATCAAACTTTCAGCCACTTCAACAAATGTTTTCTGGTCGCCTCTTACTTTCTGAGTCATTGCCATTTCGTCCATATTCGTGCGCACCGCTGTGGAATCATTTCAGCTGCTGTCATATTTTTTCAGGAGCTCCTTGGCAAGTTATGCTTTCTTGGGTCTCCTCAGGGATCCATCAGCCGAACAAGGGCACAGGGGAGAGGAGGGGAGAGCAATAATCATCATTTGAGCAAACAGTGCAAGATCCGCGTTAATGATTACTTCCTTGTTTGTCTCAGCACGATATCTTTGAATCTCTGACTTTGTCTCCACTTGACCTCAGTTGCCTTTGCATACAGTGCTTGATCAAAGACGAGAACGATGCTCTTCAACTTGAGCGTATTATTCCGTTGATCTCGAGCGACTGCACCATAACCTCTTGAATTGTAGCCATGTCACTGGCAGGTGCGTCAATAGTCGGCAGATATCCGATGACATTCTGCGAGACTTGAACGTTGTTACGAACGGAAAAATTGAATCCTGTCCAGCCATTGCCTTTCTACTTCTCCTTTGGATAAAGTCGCACTAGGATCCAAGGCAAATTCTTCTTTCTTGCTTCCGCCAAGAGCTCTTCAATTCTTCTTCAGCTTTTACCTCGACGAATGTACTCCCGCGTTGACCGCAACGATCACTAGCTTTGTACGAAGGGACAACGGAGATTACTGAAGGATCAATGCTTCTTTTCCTTGTCCTAGCTTGCTCGATTCCAGGGGCCGGAGGGAGGTTCGCACCAAAATGCCTGGCTTGGATAGCAATGCCATCTACTCGATGCAATGTTCCTGCTCTAGAAAGGGTTTCTTCTAGTCCGTCAATGTTATCTCACGCAAACGTTGTGTTGACAAAGGCCTGAATATTTTCAGGCAAAGGAACCTCATTATCAGACGTCAAGGCCATTTTTTGTAGGCAATTTGAGATTACACGATCCCATGCCGACATCGGTTTAACATCTGAATAAGTTCAACATTGTTTGCAAAGTTTTTACTGCGCAGGGTAGCAGTATCTGCTTTGGGGGTTTTTGTTTTCCTCAAGTTACCCCGTATATGATGTCCTGCCCAAAAGAGTTGACAAGTCGCCGGACACGATGAGGATATTGCGTTGTGATTTCTGTGTTGCCAGTCAGGAGAGAGCAAAGCAAAATCGTTTAGTTATGGGATATTGACTGCATTCCCACACAGTTCACAAGGTTTCGGTGGCCATGACGTTTCCGTATTATTTGTAAGAACCGCAAGACGGATATCCAGGCCAATTTGCTGTATTTCCTTGACTTTAGGTGGAGTATCCCCGTTGTCTAATTCATTGCCGAGTTAACGTTACCATCTCTCTGGCCAGTTGGGAAGAACTAAAAGCTTCTTATTGTTCAGGAGATCTTCAAATTGCAACAAGTCGCCGCTTCTTCGGAAATGTTTTTTCGTTGATTCGGATATTATAGTAGCGTCCATTGATCGCATGTAGATCATTAGCTTCTCTCTCAGATCAACCATCTTAACAAGACTGGGATTTACTAATAAAATTCAAAGTAACCGTTTAATTGCGATACCACTGACCATGGTACCATGCTTCAGCTACTACCAAATCATGGGATGCAAGGCCGACAATTCTGTCATCACTTGAAGCAATAGCCGTTTTTCTAATGGCATCTGCACAGAAGTCAACACACTGAGTCAAAGGATCGCGTGTCCTTGCTTTTTTTTATATGCCGTCGTCTTTAAAATGCATATTTTCGGACAAGTTCTGCCCGTGCTTGGTTCTTCCCGTCGGGGTCTTTGCTTTTCGCTTTCCATGTAAAATTCAGGAATTTGTGAAGCAGCCACCGTTGTTTGAGAAATGCTTTTTAAGTCTCTCTTTATTATAAAAAGACTACGGTATGTTCTATGATAACTGGCATGGGGGATTTTTCATTCCTTGGTGCCAAATCAAGCAATAGCCTATGATTTCTAATTGAACTCGCCTTCAATAAAGATTTCTAAGAATCGAGATCTTCAGGGCTCATTAGCAAATTTTCATCAACTGAGCAGTGAATAATACAAGTATTAGTTAGGTCTGTTGGGATAAAATAACAATTGAAGGTGTACATAGTAGTCAAGTTTGTTTGCGAGGTTAAAGTCGTCGATCAGCAACTCTATATAATGTTTCTAAGTATTTTATTCACTAAACGTAAAAACAATACTTTCAAAGTATTGCTTACGACTTTCAAAAGCCTAATAATTCAACAAAAAAGTGTCGAAAATGTGAAAGTTTGACGAGAACTTTGAAGTACTTACCATGCAGCGAGGCCGCGCTATCTTGGAACTTACCCATGATGCAATTCGAGTTTGAGCTGTATGGCGTCAGTCAAGTTTTTCTTTTTTAAATCAGCTAATAAATTTTACTTTTTAACCAGAAAATGTTTAGAAAAGGTGTTTATTGTAAAATGTAACGATTTATTAATATAATAAATAAAGAACGCTATTAAAAAAAATTGTTTTAAAGTCAGTCCCGTTTCCATGTCAAAGCAATCTTTAAAAAAAAGAAGTGCAAAAAAATTATGAAAGCTACTCTTTCACGATTGCTATCAAGTAAATTTGAAAAGTCCCTCATACAACCTTTCATCAGATATCACTCACGTTTTCTCCCCCTTTGTGGTACCGGGAATCTGCCTTGGCCCATGGACTAACTGTTTTAGTTCATAATAATTATTTTAAGCTTTGTTGAGCTTAATAGTATAGATCTCTTGCTTAGGTTAAGTAGCTCTCCTTTAATAGCTTTGCTAATTGCGAGCTATCAAAAACTATTATCTGAATTTTTGAAATAACGTTGAAAGTGAAGCTGGCCGACGCGCAAAAAACACACCCTCTCAGTTTCGTTGTCGTTGCTTTCATAGTTACAGAGGAATGGGGTGTGGACGAAATCTTGCCAATTAAAAAAAAAAATAGAAAAAATTAAGTATGAAGATGTGAGGCGTTCAAATGAGGCGAGAGATGAACCAAAAAAAGTCGGAGAAATAAATAAAAATTAAATAAATTTAAGCAATAGACCAGAATTTTCTATGGTTTATAGGCTGATAAACCACGCGGGATGTTGGTAGAACACGAGAAGAATTCGTAAATCACGAGCCGCAGGCGAGTGATTTCAAGTACGAATTTAGAAGACGCGCGATTTTTCTTTGAGTTTATCGGCACAATAAACCATACCTTATTGACCAATCAGAGGGCGCGCATTGATTTGGTTATTATATAAAGAAGATAAATTGACTACGTACCTCCCCAATGAGGCTTTTTAGGACTAATTTAAGCAAACAGTTGCGGGAATACAATAATTCCGTCGATGCCAACTGTGTCTATTTATTCTTTTGCTTTGATAGGTACACCGTGTGGTCCAGTGATTGAAAATACACTCAGAAGTCCCGGATATCCTAGCAATTACCCAAATAATACAGATTGTATTTCTTCGGTTCCAATTCCACAAGGCATGGTGATTAATATTACCATTAACGAACTTTACCTGGAGGATAGTATAAATTGCCAGTAAGTACTGACTTTTCGCGTGTTATTAAGTTGTAAATATAGAGAGAGGTCCAGCGACCTGCATTACTTTCTTGACAGAATGGGAAACCTGAATGTGCAGAAGTCTCCTAGTAACAAGAACGAAAACTTCTAAAACTAAACTATAGCTGTAAGTTATAAGGCCCTAGTCAGCCACACCTTTGTTTTTGTTTGCATGCGAGAGTTTAGCTATTATCTTTTATTCGAGTACCATGTCAAAACGAAGAAATCACTATAAAACTATGAAAGATAATTTAAAAACATAAGATTTCGCTTCACTTTGCGATATCAATAATTTGATAGCATCGAAAATGGCGAAGGCTGACTTTAGATACCTCTTAGACTAGGTTTACACTAGAGGAAATGTTCCGGATTCGTGGCGAATCCGGAACGTTTTAGTACCGGATTGGTTTTGCTGTTTACGAAATTAGAACTTCCCGGTTTGGTGATGTCTCCGGAGATTTTAAATCCGGAATTTAAAGTGGGCACTTTGAATCTGGAAACTTTTGAATCCGGAGAGTTTTGATGTTTTTCCACCAACGAACTTTTGAGTTTGCGGTAGAACCAAAATGGCGGATCGAGTGATGTTGTTACAGTCGTAGTCACATCGTTGGTCATTAATGGCAGTCGCTGGTTGCTTCATTCTGTTAAAGGTCCAGGAAATCTTTTATAATGGTTGATGCTATATTCCTTACAGACCTAAATTATCGACAGAAACAATGTTGACTTCCTCACACTTTTTATATCCGGCGGAGATGGCGATCACACGATCGAAAACCTGGGCGATTCTGGAAAACAACAGTACAAATGCCTAGTTGGAAAACATGATTGGCAATAAAAGCGTGGTAAGCGAGGGGAAAGAAAACTTCAGACTGTCTCAACCTACCCCTAGCCTTTTTAGACCGCATTGTGTTTCTCGTTGTCGAAGCATCAAACAGCTTGGTAACCATTTCATCATGAATGTTCCCGGAGTTGTCTCCGTGTGTAAACGGTCAGGAATCCGAATATCCTTTCAGTGTAAACGCTAACGAATCTGAATACTCTATAACTAGTGATTCCCTAAACATTTACGAATCCGGAAAAATCTCCGGCCTCTAGTGTAAACCTAGTCGTAATAACCGAGTTCGAGGGCCGTACTGTAGGTTACGTACCCAGCTTTTCCCTCATCGATGTATAACCCAAGCGCGAAGCGCGTGGACCATAAATCGAAGGGAGAAACGAGGATCCGTAACTTTCAGTACGAACCGAGAAGACGAGGTTAAGAAAATGTTCCCTACATCTCTACTGTGTGTCTGACGGGTTCGAGAACGATTTATTTTCTCGCCAAACGGCTTTAAATTTCTGACGAACCTTCAAGCAAAACGAGTCAAACTGAAATCGTCGTTGAGTGACTCTTAAGTTGTTAGCAGGTTTTCATAAACAATTTCAGAAGTACAAGAAAATTTTAACCTCTTACTTGCTAAGAGAGTTAAGAGAACTTGGCTATAAATCAAGGAACATTTTGGCGACAAAAACAGCTATGGGGCCGTACAATAGAATATGGCCCACTAAATTGACCAATCATAGCGCACGTACTGAGAGAAATAATAGGGCTCTTTAACATACATATTCCTTAATTTTTATCGTCATCAATAATTTTTTAATGATCAAGTCTTGTCAGAAACCGCGAGGAAAGATGTTTGTTAAGGTCGGCAAACACTAGCGGACAGGAAGCGTGGACTTGAAGCGGGACACTTTTGCAACGACATTTTTCATGGTTTAAAAGTTTTGCTGGCGCAGAAAAGGCAGCAGAATTGACGCAGTGGTGAGAGCGCTCGCCTCCCATGAATGTGGCCTGGGTTCGATTCCGGCCCAGTACTTTTATGTGGGTTGAGTTTGTTATTGTTTCTCGCCTTACTCCGAGGGTTTTTCTTCTGATTCTCCGGTTTTTCTTCCTCCACGAAAACCAACGCTCTAAATTCCAATTCGACCAGGATAGAGGACCCGCATGGAAACAAGCTAATGCTGGTGTGGATTTATTTTTAACTTATTATTTATTTATGTTGTGGGGACAACGAAAATGTTGCATGAAATCCAACTGCTTTGAATTCGCCGGTCACGAAGCAGGGACAAGATTACCCCAGTTGTAATTGTCCAATCATGAGCACTGCTCTCGAAAACTGTCTCTGCTATAGCAAAGAAATGATCCAATTTTCTCTCCATGTGCACCAGCTTGCTTACTGTTCCTGTAACATGAGTCCTATGCGTTCACACGAAGGGACTTGTCCCCACTTCACGACTCCGCATCATCATGTCCATAGGGAGTGTCGACCTTTACACTTTCCGAGCTTGCCTTACTCGGGTTCCAGTTAGATTGATAGAATAGAAGTCACTCAACCAAACCACTTGCAATATTTGCATAAGGACACTACTATAAACTTACTAACGGTAGATAGTGCGACTCAACGTTTTATGACAATGGACTGAGAAACTACAATGGCAGTCGGTTACGCTTACCCACTCCTTAACTTAACACATTGTTAGTTACGCTGCTGTTACGCACTTGGCCCGTATGGAAAATGGCTGAATGAATAAATATGACTGGCTACACTCTCAAAACATTACGGAATTCAAACTTATGGTTAAGAATCTGACGTGCACATGAGTGATTACTCTACAATGGCCATAAGCTCGTACCTCCAGTCTTCGCTCCTAGACTTGCCACAAGTCGACTGCATGGTTGATCGAGAAGGTATTTCTGTAGCCATTTCTAGTCTAACTGCACGTGCTTACGGCAATGAATTGGCTAAAAGAGTTAAAGAGGTCAACAACATTCTAAGGAAGTTCTGCCGCCAAAACGAATGGGGCTTTATAGACCATAATAACATCACTACCGACCAGCATCTTAATCGCGGTCGCCTGCATTTGAACAGAAGTGGGGGAGGGGGGGTACTCCCATAAAAATTGGATGGGGGTGTGCGGCCCGCTTCACAAAACCCTTACCCTATTTATGACCAAAATCTGCGATATTCCCATCCCCTATTTATGACCTGACCAAAAATTCATAATCTGAACCTTACATCAAAATTCTGTTTCAGACCTGCGTTATAATTAGATCCCTTGTTTAGACCAATGTTAAATCACCGTAAACATAATTTGCGAAGGGCTTTTGCTGATTTTCTTTTCGATAATGATGAAAAAGTGGCTTCTACGTTTAAGAACATACCCATATCAGGGCTAGAGTACAAAAACCATACCCTATTTATGACTAGAATGGCCAAAATCACCTAAAATCGATACCCTATTTATGACCAAAGCGGCTGAAAAACCATACCCTTTGGGGCCGCACATACCTAAATAGCCCATAAAAGGGAGTACCCCCCCCCCCCCCGCCCCCCGTTGGGGAGTCCGAGGACATCGAGAGCCCCGTGCTGATCGTTGAAAACGTAACGGTTTAATTTCTTTAATCGAGACCTAGCTGTCTTTTGCTTAAATACTAATAGTTAAACTGCTCATATTGACGAACAAATTAATGGTCGTAAAGGTGGTGGGGTTTGCTTCTACTTCAATTTTAAAGTATGCGAGGAGCTTATGATTGATAGGCTCGAATGTTAAACTGTCGAAATAAGTAAACCTCGCTCTCGGCCATTCCTTGTCAGTACCTGGTATAAACCTCCAAATTCTCCTCCTGACCTGTTTAATGACTTTGAAAACTTAATTGGTAAAATTGATAGTTCTAATCGGGAGCTCTGCCTTGTCGGGGATATCAATACAAACCTGTTACCTGGTGTCGCAGATAGCAATTCTTCCAAACTCATTAATGTTTGTGAGATCTTTGGTCTGATTACGGAGCCAACGAGAGTAACAGCCCAATCTCAGTCCCTAATTGACCTATGAATAACTAATACTCCAGAAAAAAATAATTAGATTTAGGTACTAGCGACCACTCCCTTGGCTATCAAATTCGCAAAACAAATGCATTATACCATCCCTGGGTGTGTTAAGATTATTAGTACACGGAGTTTCAAAAATTTCAATAACGAGGAGTTCCTAGCTGACGTTGAATTAAATCAATGGAATGACATTAGTCTATTCTCTCGCCCAAACGAAATGCGGGAGTTTTGGAAGAATCAGTTTCTGACCTGTATCAATAAACATGCTCCCATGAGATCGAAAAGAATTGGGAACAAGAAGTCCCCGCACGAGTTAATACGTAAGATGCATAAAAGGGACTTCCTGATAAAGAAGGCGGAACGAACTAAAGATCAGTCTTGCTAGGATGATTTCAGAACAGCGAGAAATGAAGTTAATAATTCAATTAAATATGCCAAACGTAAATACTTTAGCGATAACCTCGCCGCTAGCAGAAAAAGATCCCCGTAAAACTTGGTAGCTAGTTAATGAGTTGAGCTCTCGTCAACATACGAAAAAAGTTATTGTTGATATTGAAATCGGGGACATGAAAATTAGTTCTGCATCTGAAAAGGCTGAAGCATTTAACTGCCACTTCGCTAACATTGGTCATGACTTGCCAAGAGACATACCTTCTCCTGCTACTGTTCCAGAAAGCTATCTTTTCTCTTTTAAAAGTTGTAGCTCCAATGAAGTCCGAAAACCACTTGAAAAATTAGATACTAAGAAATTGACTGGATTGGATAAATTGCAATACAAGATGCTTAAATTAGCGGCCGGTGTTCTGACACCATCCCTGGCATTCTTGTTCAATCGATCGATTTCATCTGGTATTGTTCCAACTGAATGGAAGCTAGCTCGAGTGACGCCAATTTTCAAAAAGGGCAAAAGACAAGATGTAAACAACTACTGGCCAATCTCGATTATTCCTGCTGTCGCTGAGGTGTTCGAAAAATAATTTACAACCAATTTTTCAAGTATCTTAATGATAACGATCTCTTAGTTAACTGTCAATCTGGGTTTAGATCGCTTCTCAGGTAAATTAAGGCATGGGTCAGCCGTTACTTTCCTAAAAAAAGTTAGGGGATGGTCTAACTTCTAAGGTTTTGTTCATAAAAACATAAACTTTTGCTAGACGTATACATCTTCTAAAGTTATTATTTTTGACCTGTTGAACTTATGCAAATTAGGTCAAGTGACATGCTACGCCCACAAATTCGTGGAAAATCTTTAAGCAAGAATGGGAACAGTTTGTAAAAAGAGGTTTCAACTGAACTGGTACAGAAAAAGACCCAATGACAACAACAAAAGAACTATGCTTGGAAATTGTCGAATATTTCATTAATTTTGGAAATAAACGGCTTCCCCTACTAGTACCCAGTCCCCCAATAAAAGTGATTTGGCTTTTTAAAAGTTTCTTTGTAAGTATCTTAACTTTTTCAAGCGCAGAAACAAAGTATCTAATGGCCCTAAAATCATGAAAATAACATCAATGTTGAGGACATAGGAAAAGTGTTCAGATTTAAGAAAAGCGATTTCTTTGTTTTAAGACGTCACGTGACCTAATTTACATATTCCCGACATGCCAAATAGGCCATTTTACAGTTGTGTGCTTAGTTACCTGGCCGTGAATGCAAGCGAGGCTGGAGGTGACCTTGCATCGATACAGACCTCTCTGCTTTTCTCATGTAAATGTAAACTAGTTCGCATAACAACAACTTGATTTGCACAATAAAAGCAGTGAGGTCTGTATCAAAACAAGGTCAACTCCAGCCTCGCTGCCATTCTGAGGTCAGGTCACTAAGCCGACAACTGTAAAATGGTCTAATGACAAAAACTGACAACTTTCTGACCTGGCATAGTTTCATGCTGCTACGACTGAGGCTTCAAAAGATAGACCACCCCCTAACCTTTTGACAGAATAACTCGAGGCCCTTACCTTAAGGATGTTCGCGCGAAAATTTTCCACTCGATAGAATTTTTTTCATATTTTTACTGCAGGCAGATAATGAGTTACTTGTGACGGAAATGCAAAAAAAATTGGGGGTCACCGTCCACGTTTCAGAGATACAGCGTGTGGTAAACTATACTGATTTCGAGAAATTGTCCCATATAAATTGAGCACGGTCTGCAGGGATTTATAGTTAAAAATATCAACGGAGGCAAACGATCTTAGTCATATTTTGTAGGACTGGGTCTGTTGCGTAAATCATTCAAAATGTTACTAACATTTTCATAAAATTTAACCCTTTAAAGTGGTACTATGATCAAAAAATCATTTCCTTTTTTCTTCAGATTTTGAAAGTGTGTTCGCTTAACACCTAACTGGCAAAATTTTGAGCTTTGAGTTTTATCCGAAGGCTGTTTATTTTGAGTGTAAGTTTTGGATTTCACGGTCCGCCATTACTCACGTTCAAAAGTGACCGACAGGACATCAGAGGGTTGGATCTAGAGAAAATGACGTCATTTACTCACTAGCTCAAGATTTCAGCGTGTAAACGCAATTTATTATATATGCAAAACACGGGTTTAAAAGTCTGAAAGCCCGAAACTCCCGAGCTGCATATTAATTCAGCCACGTACACACGCATTGCATTCTTAAACTAGTGAGTCTTTGACGTCATTTTCTCCTCAACCCAGCTCTCTTAAGATTTTAAAGTTAGTAATTGCGGACCAATAAATAAGAAAATTCCAGTTAAAATAAACAGGTGCCTTTTTAAAATCAGAACTTAAAACTTGGGTCAGTTAGTATTTAGTTAACAAAGTTTTGAAATCCAAAAAAAAAGAATTGTTTTTTTGGTCGCAGTACCACTTTAAGAGGCATTTGAAACCGCCGTGCAGATGCACGAAGAGCTAATAAGAACGGAATTCGATGGAACATTTTGCCAAACATTCATACTTCTAGTCGATAGATTTTCTTCATTTTTTCACTGAACGTAGAAAATCAGTAGAGAAAATGATCCATCGAAAGAAAAATTGGGGTCACCGTACGTCCAAGTTCACTAAATCCAGGCAAAGCTCTAGCACTGGCCATCTGCCCTATCAGTTGTTTATTTTATGACTTAGCGCGCGCGCTCATGCATGACGTGGTATGTGAATTTGCGTGCGCAGTAAGGATGCGCAGAAACAATTAGCGCGAACGTCCTTAATTTACTTGAGTTCATGGTACATTAACGTCCTTGCTTGAAGCTTCTAACAGTTGGTCTGTCAATATTGACAACGGTCTTATAAATGGTGTAATCTTTATATACTTAAAAAAGGCCTTGACATCATTGACCACAAGATTCTTTTACGAAAGCTAGCTAGTTATGGAATTGATCATAGGGCCCTAAAGTGGTTTGACTCCTATCTAAGCGATCGTCAACGAAAGTGTGTAGTTAATGGTAAGCTGTCTGGTGCGCGTGCTGTTACCTGTGGTTTCCCACAGGGAAGCCTCATTGGTCCCCTTCTGTTCCTGATCTATATTAACGGCTTGCCGAACTGTCTAAGTAAGGCCTTACCACGAATGTACGCCGACGATACAAGTTTCAGCATCGTAGCCAGTAGGTTACCAGAGCTTGAATCAGCACTAAACACTGAACTAGCTAACCTTCATGAATGGCTTAATGTAAATAGGCACAGCCTGAATATTGCCAAAACTGAATTTATGGTAATAGGCTCACGGCAGAGACTTGCTACTACAATTGGCCAT
>JAHPZR010013071.1:0-26826 GCA_019787425.1 Platygyra sinensis
AGGAACGAGGATAGAAAACGTGTGCACGAGAGAATAACAACAAGCCATTTCCTAGTTTCCATTTGCCTGTGTCAAGTCTTCGTGTCATTGTTATGAAAATGTCTTCTGCCTAGTGGTTGGTTTTTATGTAAATCAAAGTCATTTACATATAAAAGATTTTGCACGAGACTCGTTTTGAAACAGTTGTAATTCGGAAACAGCCTATTGGGTGTGGTTCTACTCCTGATTGGTTGAGAATGTATAACAAGTTACAGTCAAACCAAGTGAAGCTTACCCTCTCAAGATTGCATTAATGAACTGATTATTTGAAACTTGAACCCGCTAGTCGTTTCAAGACTGCAATAATGAATTGGTTATTCCAGCATTGAACTCGCTCGTTCGATCCAAGAATACGGCTAACGGGTTCCGTTTTCGAAATATCAATTCACTATTGCATTCTAGAAACGACCAGCAGGTTCAAGTTCCAAATAATCAGTTCATTAATGCAACCTTGAGGGGTACGCTTCACTTGGTTTGACTGTAATTTTTAAGCCAATCGCTTACCGTTGACTGTAGTAAACAGGTAAAGCAAAACCAATGCGACCTATTTTCGACAATCAAGTTAAGAATACTCAATATGGACATCTTCCGCGTCGATATTAAAAGAAATTTACCTTTGCTGTCCTAAATAGCTTCTAGAAACACTTGAATAAATATTGATCTCAAGGAAGAGAATATTATATTAAATAAATTTTAACGACCCATTAAAGAGACAAATTTTGAATTTCGTCCTTAAAATTAGATGAAAATTAAAAATAAAGACAAAAAGTGTGAAAAAGGAACAAATTACAACTGAAATGATTGATGAAGGACTTATTCCACCCTGAATAGTCTTTTCGAGGGAATCAGTTTCATTCAGTGTAAACTCAAAGAAGCCGATGGGAACACATGCTATAAGGGAAATGATTTTGAGCTGCCAGACCGCAGTATCAGTGTATACTAACAAATCAAAATGTTTGTCAGTGAAACTACTGGTGATACCGCTCACTGTGGTAGTTTGCCAGAATATGTATTTACACATGATATGTAAATCATGCCTCTAATTGTACATCATGCCTCTAACCACAAATCTTTGTTGTTGAGAACTTCAAGTTATCATGACGTACTAATATTTCCCGGAAACAAGTGATTTGTTAAATACAGCCATTTTTGCAAACACTACACAAACCGTACCTCCACACTTCCTCGCGTACAGTATAACCTCTACTTATAAGAGATGAATCGTCTATATTTATATGTTAATTTGTTTTGCAAACAACACGTTGTCTTGGAAAGATTTGTTTTGGCTAGAACATAATTCCATTTATAATTTGATGCTCAATGATTTTCACATATGACCGATTAATGGGAATACGATACATAAGAAAACACTCGTTACCCGGCTATAGGGAATCGCCTAATTAACTGTACTCTTAACTTCAATTTAACTGTTTGATCAACTGAAAAGGTATCATATATTCATGAGTTAAACTGGTAATATAAATGTGCTTTCTGCTTCAGGAAAACTGAACTGTAATTGTTTTGCATGGCTGGTTTTAAAAATTAATGCACGAAAAACCCTACGTAAATAACAAGTTCATACTAGCCTATCATTTGGCCTGCTTATTTCAATTTCTACCTAAGTTAGAATTAGCTGAGAAAAAAGGAAAAGAAAATACGAGTAACGTAAGGCTAAAATGATTGATGCCGCAAAATGAGTAGAGGCCAAGTTCAGCCCTGACGTGAATGTGTAAATAGACGCATTTGTGTCGTTGATATCGCTAACTGCTTGGCAATTAATCTAGTCAAATGATGATTAGTTGGAGCATTCATTAATTGTGAATTTGGGGAAAACATCGTGGTTTCCTGAAAGCTTCTAGGTACTTTCAAGACCCTTAAGTTGCTCTCGAACGATATTGTAACTTTCAGACTTTGCAGGTGATCAACGAAGTGAAGAGGTTTCGTAGGATCGAATATGGTTTCATGATTCAAAATGTGAACTCTTGAACTAATCCTACGATTTGAATTAAGCTCACATGACATATTTTAGAATTGCTAGGACAGCAGACAATCTTAAACCACGGCTTCCCCGATCTGTTGGTTCTTCAAGACCTTCAATGTGTGCCGTATCAGAGGAGAAGACCAACGGCACAAGACTCAGACGGCTTCTGGTTGATGGAGGAACTCATGTGCTAAGGGAGGTTTTACATTCTATCTATCTACTTGATAAATGACAGATCGTTTTAAGCAAAAACCGTCGAAAACTTCAAAGCCTTTGGATACATGATAGCCAGCTCTAAAAGTTATTTCCTCCCTCAGGTGACCCACCAGACTCGGACACATTTGATATCTCGCTTTTGCATTTGTTGATTAGAGAAATTTGCCATTTGACGGCGCCTTTATCTGGATGAGACAAAATGCCCGCGGAAGATAATGACAGCGTAGAGGCCAACATTGCCAGAATCAAATGCTTCCATAATGAGCTATGCCACGGTACCTCTACCGGCGTTGCCAACGATGAATTTGAAGAGAAATGGAAGCAAGTATCTTCCTGCTTGGAGGCACTTGAGCTATACGCCTACCGACTGAAGAGCGATCCTATAGATTATGATTACCATTATTGGGAACAGCTTAATAACGAACTGATTCTGCTTGAAACACAGTGGGAGTCCACTAAAGTTCCAAGCTGCCTTCCAGATGAACTTTCAGAAGAACTTATCTTTGGCCGTTCGCAAGAGATACAACAAGTTACAAGAGCCATCCAAAGCGAATTGGTCTCTGTTGTCTGGATCAACGGCGGGCCGGGCTTTGGAAAGACCACAGTGGCCAACAAGGCCGCTCATGAATTGTCCAGGTTTAACAGCGAACGTGCAAGTATTCTTTTGTTCCTTAAGGTCCACGAAAAGCCTCGAGTGAAGCAGCTATGTTAATGGCACTCGCCTGCAGTAAGAACCAGACGCACCTGCCAGAGAATCCCCAATATTGGCTTCTAAACTGGAGCAAACAACAGTCTCGAAGGTCACTTTCGTTCTTGACAACGCAGATGACGTTCTTGAGACATGATGCATACAACGAGTTTTTGAAACCTTTTAGAGAACATCAGAAGGTTTTCACGACAAAATGTCACGTTTATTATTACCTCCAGAATGGCATGCAGCACCCCAAGTTCACAATCTGACGAATGTTCGGTTACACTGTTTACCAGCAGAGGAGGCGAAGCAGACTCTTCTTTCTCGAGTCCCTGATCTGGAAAATCGGACAAAACTTTCTAAGGTGGAAAAATTGGTCGAACTTTGTGGTTTTGTCCCTCTTGCCCTCTGTATTGCTGGCTCGTTGCTCTCACTACTATGATGAAGATGACCTCATAAAAGGTCTGGAAGATGAACCCTCGGATGTCCTCCAGATCGTCGACGGTCCACCGACCAAACTTCAGTTGAAAAATCCATCAGCGATCTTTTGAGAGTCTCGAACGAGGTGGAACAAAAAGCCCTCGTTCTATTATCGTGTCTTTCCTGGTTCATTCAATTCTGATGCGGCCAAGTCTTTGATTGCATACTGTACAACAATGCTACAAGTCAGTCTCAGTTCTACAAGGAATTGATAGACAGATCTCTTGTCGAGCAGCTCAGATCATGCAGATACCAGATGCATCAGCTTATCCAAAATTTGTGCAGAGGATTGCTTCGGACAAGTATCCTGGCCTCTTAGATCGGGGAAAAGAGCTGGCCTGTGCACACTTCATCTCTCGGTTTACTGACAACGCTAAGCTGTATTGGAGCAAAGATACCTGCAAAGAGGCCATGGATTCCTTTAGTGAAGACAGGCACAACTTTGAGTACTTTTTTACGCCAGGAGTGGAACTGAACCAACAAACCTTTGTTTCGAATTTGCTGCAGACTTGTATGTATTTGGAGAAATGTGTTCTCCCGGATGTTTATGTAAAGATGTTGGAAAGCTTTCTAGACTTAATTGATTCAAGCTGTCAACCCAAACCTTTAGTGGAACTGTTGTGCCTACTAGGACATGAATACAGAAAGTCCGAAAACAAAATTATTTACCAGCACAGTATGGAGAGGGCCGAGGAGATTTATACCAAGAACCGACCGGAATTTAAGAAACATCCTGTCTCAGAAGTTTACTACTTTAATAGCAATGCTCGTTTCTTGTCGGAAAATTGGAAGAATGAACGCATAGAGCAACAATTAAAGCACTCGTTGGATATCTGCAATGTTTCTGAGGACTTGCGTTTTCACCCGGAGAAAGCGGCAACCCTTTTGTATGCAGGGGTATTTGCAAAACGAAGGCGCGAGTCTCAGGAAGCAAGGAAAAAGCTAGAGGAAGCACTAGATCTCTTTAAAAAATGTCTTGGTAAACATCTCATGACTGCTGAATGTGAGAAAAACATCGCAGATCTTTACCTTGAACTACACCAACGCAATATCCGGTTAAGCGACAGTGAAGACCCCACTGGCGAGGGAAAATGCGAGTTAAAGAAATCACACGAGCACTACGAGAAGGCACTGTCGATGATGAAGGAACTTGGTTTTGACGACCACAAGGAAATTGTACTTACCCTTAAAAACTTTGCAGTATGTCAAAGACGGCAAGGCAACTTAAAAGAAGCCACAGGTTTGCTTCAAAAGGCAGAAAGTGTAGTGGAAAGCGAATTAGACAAGAAGGACCACATGTGGAAAGTCATGATGAAAACTCAAAAAGCATTACTCTATGATGAAAAACATCAAAAGGGGGAGGAAGAGAGTGAGGAGAAAGCTATCACCTTGATGAAAGAAGGGCTTGAGATGGCGCTTAGACTTGGAAAGCAAATACATCAACTGAACAATAGAATCGAGATCCTACCATTTATAAAACGATTTCCCGACAAATTCCCAGAACAAGAATTTCCACGCCCAGTTAAAAGGGAAACAGGTAACTACGAATGATTCCGAATATTAAATCCCAGCAACAAAACATCCTTCAATCCAAAAGAAACTTTCATGGAGATGTATTGTTCAACAGTTCATGCCCAATTTACGTCAATCCAAATGAAAACCTAAATTAAGTATAAACTCGTGAGCAAATTTCAGTGCAAATAAGTAGAGGTGTCAGTCATTCACTGCAGGAAGAACGGGCAGAGACGGGCAGCTGCATTTTTGACCAATTCTGCTCTGTCACTCAATCGATAAATTTGTTGTGGCTTCATTTGACAGTATGTATACTAAATTGCCGTAGAGTTTACACTGTACATACCTCGGAACCGGTCCGCTTAAAATTTTTGCTTGATTGTTGCAAAAAAGCTTTCCAGGCCACTCCAACAAGCAATGATTCATTTAGTGTAGTGAACTGGTTTAACAGTCATAGACTTACCATAAGCCAACTTAATTCTTCTTAGAGAGGAAAATTAGTGACTCGGTCGCAAAAACGCCAAAAGTCGGCAGAATTCCACCCGACGATAATAAAGAGAAAACGGACATCGAGAAAGTCTAACAATTTCATTGTTCTTTAGGAAATGTTGCTAGCCGAGGTAAGCGACGGCCCAGTAATGTTTCACAAGATGACGACCTCTGGATAACTGTGTGAAGAGGACAGGGAAATGTTCGAACCGCGCAGTTCAATAACTGAAACTCAGCTGTATAACTTGGAGCAGACACTATGAAATTCAGGCGAACATTGCCACAATTAAGTGCTTCCGTAATGAGCTATTCCATGGTACCTCCACCGGCGTTCCCAATGACGAATATGAAGAGAAATGGAAGCAACTATCTTCTTGCTCGGAGGAACTTCAGCTATACGCCTACCGACAGATGATTGAGCGCCTAAAGAGCGCCCATATCAAGGGCGGATCCAGGATTTTGAAATGTAGGGTGAATTTTTGTAACAATGTCAGAGAAATCAAATATTATTTCAATATTTGAGGGATAAAAAAAAGGAAAGAAGAGGGCTCAGAAAAAGGGAGGTGAAAATTCATCCATTTCACCTCCCCTGGATCCGCGCCTGCATATAGATCATGACATACAACGCCGAGTGGAGGAACAAGTCCATCATTGGGAAGAGCTTGATAACGAACTGATTCTACTTGAAACAGACTGGGAGTCCATTAACGTTCCCAGCTTCCTTCCGGACGAACTTCAGAAGAACTCATGTTTGGCCGTTTGCAAGAGATACAACAAGTTACAAAAGGAATATGCATTCAAAGTGGATCAGTCTCTGTGGTCTGGATCACTAAGGGACCTGGCTTGGGGAAGACAACTGTGGTCAGCAAGGCCGCTCGTGAATTCAATAGGCTGGAGGGCGAACGTGCGATACTGTTCTGTTCTGTTCCTTAAGGTGTACTAAAGGGTTTCATGATGCAGCTATATTAATGACACTCACCTGTAGTAAGAATCAGGCGCACCTATCAGAGAAACCCAAACAATGGCTTTTAAACTGGAGCAAACAGCAAGTCTTGAACGTCACTTCCGTTCTTAACAATGCGGATGACGTTCTAGAATATGATGATACCAACAATTTCTTGAATCTCTTAGAGGAAATGAAAAGGTTCTCAGAAAATAAAGCCACGTTTATTATTACCTCCGGAAAGGCGTACACCACAGTCAGCCCTAAATAGCTTCTACAATAATGGACAAAAGTCTCGGGACAAATTTACATTTGTGGCGCTTTTTCACACGCGCCAAACAAACAGTCAGGCGCGAATTCATCTACACTTGTTCAGCCCCTTCCCCTCCCCTCCCCCCCCCTTCAATGTTGGACAAGTGTACACGCTCTATTTCTCTAGATTTTCAACATTTTATGGGGGGCTGGAGCGGCGGGGAAGCAACGCATTTTGAAACGGAAAACAGTGCTTTTTTTTAAAACTCTGTTTTAAAAACACGGAAAATTAATGCAATTACTCAAGTGTCCCAAGGAATTTTGTCCACGATTGTAGAAACACTTGAATAAATATTTATCTCAAGCAGGAGAATCTTATATCAAATAAGTCAATTTTGACGTAATAGAAACAGGCAAATTTTGCGTTTCGTCCTTCAAATTAGATGAAAAGTAAAAAAAACGGCAAAAAAGTGTGAAAAAAAGGGAGCAAATTAAAACTGAAATGATTGATGAAGGGCATTTTTCCACCTTAAATAGAAACCTTTGCGTCGTTTCCTGACGTTGGCGAGATCTAGAAAGTTTTAATAACGATTGACTGAAGCCTTGATTAAAACAGGTGTATTTAGCGAAACGTCGAAGTTCCTGGAAACTTCAAGCTGTACGTACATGCATGTGGATACAATGAGAGACAAACGGTCATCGGTCAACATTGGCAGTACGTTAACCTAGTGGCAGTGCCCTGGTACCGTCTGACTTTTCGAGGGAATCAGTTTCATTGTAAACTCGAGGTAGCCGATGAGAACATATGCTGTAAGGGAAACGATTGTGAGCTTCCAGACCGCAGTATCAATGTATACTAACAAATCAAAATTTTTGTCTGTGAAACTACTGGTGGCACAGCTCACTGTGGTAGTTTGCCAGAATATTGCATATACCTCTACCAAATCTTTGTTGTTGAGAACTTCAGTTATCATGGTGTACTACTATTTCCTGGAAACAAGTGATTTGTTCAATATAGCCATTTTGGCAGACATTAACCAAACCGTACTTCCACATTTCGTTGCGTGCAGTATAACCTCTACTTATAAGACATGAGAGATGAGCCGTCTATATTTATATGTTGATTTGTTTCGAAAACAACACGTTGTCTTGGAAAGAGTTGTTTTGGCTAGAACATAATTCCACTTACAGTTCGTTGCTCAATGATTTTTACATATAACCGATTAATGGCAATACGATGCATAAGAAAACATTCGTAACCCGGCCATACGGAATCTTCTAGTTCACTATACTCTTTGCTTGAACTGAGCTGTTTGATCAACTGAAAAGGTATTGTATATTCATGAGCTAAACTGACTAGTAATATAAATGTGTTTGCTGCCTCAGGAAACTTGAATAATTGTTTTGTTTGTCTGGTTTTAAAAATTAATGCAAGGCAAATTTCTAAGGAAATAACAGGTTCATGCTAGCTTATCATTCGGCGTGCTTATTTCATTTCTACGTTAGAATTACCTGAGCCGAAAAGAAGAAAAGAAAATACAAGTAAGGTATGGCTAAAATGATTGATGCCGCGAAATAAGTAGTGGCCAAGTTCACCCCTGACGTGGAAAGTGTAAACAGACGCATTTGAGTCGTTGATATCGCTAACTGCTTGGCAACCAATCTAGTCAAATGATGATTGGCTGGACAGGGACCGCGCAGATCAATGGGAACAGCTCGATAACGAACTGTCCATCAAAGTTCCAAGCTGCCTACCGGATGAACTTTCAGAAGAACTTATGTTTGGCCGTTTGCAAGAGATACAACAAGTCACGGAAGTCATTCAAAGTGGATCAGTCTCTGTTGTATGGATGACCGGGGCACCGGGCTTTAGGAAGACCACTGTGGCCAGCAAGGCCGCTCATGAATGAATAGGCTGGAGGGTGAACGTGCAATACTTTTCTGTTCCTTAAGGTGTACTAAAAGGTTTCATGATGCAGCTATGTCAATGACACTCACCTGTAGTAAGAATCAGACGCACCTGTCAGAGAAACCCAAACATATGGCTGCTAAACTGGAGCAAACAGCGAGTCTCGAAGGTCACTTTCGTTATTGACAATGCAGATGACGTTCTAGAACATGATGATACCAACGATTTCTTGAATCTCTTAGAGGAAATGTGAAGGTTCTCAGAAAATAAAACCACGTTTATTATTACTTCCAGAAAGGCGTACAGCACAGTCAGTCCAGAGTCTACTAAGATTGTTCGATTAGCCAGCTTAACGGCAGAAGAGGCGAAGAAAGTTCTTCTTTCTCGAGTCCCTGACAAGGAAAATCGGAAGAAACTTCGTAAGGTCGACAGATTGGCTGAACTTTGTGGTTTTGTCCCTCTAGCCCTCCGTATTGCTGGCTCGTCGCTTTCAGCTGACTATAATGAAGATGAATTCATACAGATCTGAGAAGTCGAACTTCATCCAAGATAATCGACGGTCCACCGACCAATCTTTTGTCGAAAAATCAATCAGCAGATCCTTTGAGGTTCTAGACGAGTTCGAACAAATAGTCCTCATACTGTTATCCGTCTTTCCTGGCTCATTCACTTCTGATGCGGCGAAGTCTTTGATTACAGACTGTGCGACCAGTGCCAAGTCAGTCCCAATTCTAAAGGAATTGAACAACAGATCTCTTGTTGAGCAGCTCAAACCATGCAGGTACCAAGTGCATCAACTTATTCAAACATTTGTGCAGAAGATTGGCTCGGAAAAGTATCCTGGCCTCTTAGATCGGGGAAAAGAGCTTGCCTCTGCACACTTCATCTCTCGGTTTACTGACATCGCTAAGCTGTATTGGGGCAGAGATACGTGCAAAGAGGCCCTGGATTCCTTTAGTGAAGACAGGCACAACTTTGACTATTTTTTTACGCCAGGATTGGAACTGAACACAAACGTTTGTTTCGAATTTGCTACAGAATTGTATGTATTTCAGTGGAAATGTGTTTTGCCGGATGTTTACGTAAAAATGTTGGAAAGCTTTCTAGAATTAATTGATTCAAGCAGTCAACCCAAGCCTTTTGTGGAACTGTTGTGCCTACTAGGACATGAATACATAAAGTCCGCAGAAAGATTTAATTACCAACGAAGTATGGAGAGGGCCAAGGAGATTTATACCAAGAAACGACAGGAATTTAAGAAAGATCCTGTCTCAGAAGTTTACTATTTTAATAGCAATGCTCGCCTCTTGTCGGAAAATTGGAAGTATGAGCAGCTACGGCAAGAATTAGACCACTCGCTGGATATCTGCAATCTCTCTGACGAGTTGCGTTTTCACCCGGAGAAAGCCGCAACCTTTATGTATGCAGGGGTATTTGCAAAACGAAGGCGCGAGTTTCAGGAAGCAAGGAACAAGTTAGGGGAAGCACTAGATCTCTTCGTAAATTGTCTTGGTAAACATCTCATGACTGCTGAATGTGTGAAAAACATCGCAGATCTCTACCTTGAATTACACCAACGCAATATCCGGTTAAGTGACCGTGAAGACCCTACTGGCGAGGAGAAACATGAGTTAAAAAAAATCACACGAGCACTACGAAAAGGCACTGTCGATGATGAGAGAACTTGGTGCTGACGTCCACAAGGAAATTGTACTTACCCTTAAAAGCTTTGCAGTGTGTCAAAGACACCAAGGCAACTTAAAAGAAGCCACAGGCTTGCTTCAAAAGGCAGAAAGTGTTCTCGAAAGCGAATTAGACAAGAAGGATCACATGTGGAAAGTTATGATGAAAATTCAGTGGGCATTACTTTACGATGAAAAACACCAAAAGGGGGAGGAAGAGAGTGAGGAGAAAGCTATAACCTTGATGAAAGAAGGGCTTGAGATGGCGCTTAGACTTGGACAGCAAATACATAAACTGAACAGCAGACTCGAGATCCTACCATTTATGGAACGATTTCCGGACGAATTCCCAGAAGATAAATTTCCGCGCTCAGTTAAAAGGCAACAGGTAATTATAAATGCTTCGAAAATTTCATCCCAGCAATAAAACATCCTTGAATCGAAAAGAAACTTTCATGAACAGGTATGGTTTATTTCCAATTTACGTCAATCAAGATGAAACTAATTAAGTATAAACTCGTGAGCAAATTCCAGTGTAAATAAGTGTCCGTTATATTCACTACAGGAATGACTGGCAGTGACGAGCAGCTGCCAGTCTTGACCAATTTTGCTTTTTCACTCAATCGATAAAATTTGCTTTGGCAGCATTTGACAATATAGTCCACGGGCCAGGGCAGGTTCCAGGTACCACAAAGGGGGAGAAAACGTGAGTGATATCTGATGGAAAGTTGTATGAAGGACTTTTCAAATTCAGTTGATAGCAATCGTGAAAGAGTAGCTTTCATAATTTTTTTGTACTTCTTTTTTTTAAAAAAAAATTGCTTTGACATGAAAACGAGGCTGACTTTAAAACAATTATTTTAATTGCGTTCTTTATTTATTACATCAATAAATCATTACATTTTACAATAAACACCTTTTCTGAACATTTTTTGGTTAAAAAGTAAAATTTATGAGCTGATTTGAAAAAGAAAAAGTTGACTGATGACATACAGCTCAAACTCGAACGGCATCATGGGTAAGTTCCAAGATAGCGGCCTCGCTGCATGGTAAGTACTTCAAAGTTAGCGTCAAATTTCACATTTTCGACACTTAGCACTTAGCGTAAGCAATACTTTGAAAGTATTGTTTTTACGTTTAGTGAATAAAATACTTAGAAACATTATATAGAGTTGCTGATCAACGACTTTAACCTCGCGAACAAACTTGAAAAAATCCCAACAGACCTAACTAAATGACCTTGTTTCGATACTTGTATTATTCACTGCTCCGATGATGAAACTTTGCTAATTACGTAGCCCTGAAGATCTCGATTCTTGGAAATCTTTATTGAAGGCGAGTACAATTAGAAATTATAGGCTATTGCTTGATTTGGCACCAAGGAATGAAAAATCTCCCATGCCAGTTATCACCGTAGTCTTTTTATAATAAAGAGAGACTTAAAAAGCATTTCTCAAACAACGGCGGCTGCTTCACAGATTCCTGAATTTTATATGGCAAGCGAAGAGCAAAGACCCCGACGGGAAGAACCAAGTATGAGCAGAACGTGTCCGAAAATATGCATTTTCTGTAAAAAGACGACGGCATATAAAAAAGATGCAAGCGCACGCGATCCTTTGACTCAGTGTGTTGACTTGCGTGCAGATGCAATTAGAAAAACTGCTATTGTTGCAATTGATGGCAGAATTGTTGGCCTTGCATCCCGTGATTTGGTAGTAGCTGAAGCATGGCACCGGTACCATGGTCAGTGCTATCGCGATTAAACTGTTTGAATTTTATCAGTAAATCCCAGTCTTGTTAAGATGGTTGATCTGAGAGGGAAGCTAATGATCTACATGCGATCAATGGGCGCTACTATAATACCCGAATCAACGAAGAAACATTTCCGAAGAAAGCGGCGACTTGTTGCAATTTGAAGATCTCCTGAACAATAAGAAGCTTTTAGTTCTTCCCAACTGGCCAGAGAGATGGTAACATCAACTCAGCAATTAGACAACAGGGATACTCCACCTAAAGTCAAGGAAATACAGCAAATTGGCCTGGATATCCGTCTTGCGGTTCTTTCAAATAATACGGAAATGTCATGGCCACCGAAACCTTGTGAACTGTGTGAGAATGCAAACACCAGAACTAAACGCTTTTGCTTTGCTCCCTCCCAACTGGAAACACTGAAATCACAACCCAATATCCTCATCGCGTCTGGCGACTTGTCAACTCTTTTGGGCAGGACATCATATACGGGGTAACTTGAGGAAAACAAAAACACCCTAAGCAAATACTCCTACCCTGCGCAGTAAAAACTTTGCAACGACAACACAACGCTTGCGCGGGATAACATTGATAGACTAGAAGAAAACCTTTCTGGAGTAGGAACATCGCATCGAGTAAATGGTATTGCTATCCAAGCCAGGCATTTTGGTGCGAACCTCCCTCCAGCCCCTGGAATTGAGCAAGCTAGGACAAGGAAAAGAAGCATTGATCCTTCAGTAATCTCAGTTGTCCCTTGGTACAAAGCTGGTGATCGCTGCGGTCTACGCGGGAGAACATTCGTCGAGGTAAAAGCTAAAGAGATCTTAGCGGAAGCAAGAAAGAAGAATTTACCTTGGATCCTAGTGCGACTTCATGCAAAAGAGAAGTAGAAAGGCAATGGCTGGGCAGGATTCAATATTTCCATTCGTAATAAGGTTCAAGTCTCGCAGAATGTCATCGGATATCTGCCGACTATTGACGCACCTGCCAGTGACATGGCTACAGTTCACGAGGTTATGGTGCAGTCGCTCGAGATCAACGGAAGAATACGCTCAAGTTGAAGAGCATCGTTCTCGTCTTTGATCAAGCACTGAATGCAGAGGCAACTGAGGTCAAGTGGAGACAAAGTCAGAGATTCAAAGATATCGTGCTGAGACAAGCAAGGAAGTAATCATTAACGCGGATTTTGCGCTGTTTGCTCAAATGATGATTATTGTTCTCCCCTCCTCACCCCTGTGCCCTTGTTCGGCTCATGGATCCCTCAGGAAACCCAACAAAGCATTACTTGCCAAGGAGCTCCAGAAAAAAATATGACAGCAGCTGAAATGATGTTCCAGCCGTGCGCACGAATTATGGATGGAATGGCAATGATCCAGAAAATAAGAGGCGACCAGAAAACATTTGCTGAAGTAGCTGAAAGTTTGATGTACTTGGTTTTGAATGAAGGAACAGATAGCCAGCGTGTTGGCGTGGTCTTCGACGTTTACAGAGATAATTCGATCAAGAACCCTGAGACAGAGAAGAGAGGCTCATAAAACTGTCATGAAGACAGACCAAAAGATACATCAATGGCGGAAATTCCTGTCCAATTCCAAAGATAAATTGCTCTTGATCAAACTCATTGCAGAGGAGTGGCAAAATGAGAGGCAAAGAGAGACCCTCGCTGGAAAGACAATATTTGTAACAACTGAAGATTACGTCTATGAAGTCTCCTCTATCGGAATGACAACCAGGGAAGAGCTAAGGTCGACGCAAGAAGAGGCAGATACCAGAGAGTTTCTCCATGGACTACATGCAGCAGTTGCAGGATATAGAGCTGTAGTTATTACCTCAGATAATACTGATGTATTTGTTCTCTTTTTGACTTTTAAAGGTTTTATCACATGTCCAATGTTTGTCAAACGCAGTCAACAGACTCGAACAGTGTACACGAATGTGTCAAGAATAGTTCGAATTCTGGGTTAAGAACTGTGTAGACCTCTCCCTGGTCTCCACGCCTTCACTGGCTGCGACAGTGTCAGTGCTTTTTCGGGAAAGGGCAAGGTAACAACTTCGAAGTTTGTTAAACAAAACAAGTCATTTCAAACCTTATTTCAGTCAAGAAATAAGCATGGAGTGGAAACTCACAGATGAGACATTTGCAAAGCTCGAAGAGTTCACCTGCGGCAAGATGTACAGCTTTGCGACCATAGTTAGTCGAGGGGAATGGTTAGGAAAGCCGGCAAACTTCAAAGGTCGAGGTTATTGTTCGATTTTACAGAGATCACGTGACAGGACTCCGTGCTGCGACAAAGACCTATCATGTCAACGAGCTACGCTATTGGTATGGGGACTTAACATTTTTATTTTTTTGATTGATTGATTATCTCTTTGATTACCGCTTGATTATGGAGTCTGTAATGCTATTCAACTTTGATGTGCCAAACAAGGCAAAGTTGACTCAAATCACCTCTGCTAGCTCCCTGATGCACTCTTTGAGAGCAACCTACCAAACAGCCATCTGAAGAAGGAGTCTACAGAGCTGCCCAAAAATCCCTTCACCAGCTGGTCATGGATGGGTTTAGGAGGACGGCAACCTATCCATCAAATGGATGAGTGGAGAATCAGCCCCTGCAGTTCTTCTTGTGTTTCTCTCCTGTTCTTTTGCAAGATCATGCCAACTACCTTTCTGTGCGTGCCTTACAAAGGGCCTTAAATGCACCGATATGTGCCGCCTTCGCGACTGCAACAATCGTGCCGAGGAAGAAGAGATTCGTGATGACGAATGCTCTGATGACGATGTTGATGATGATGATGATGATGAGAAGGAAGAGGAAGAAGATTAACGCATTTTAAACATCGATATTAAAAATCCGTTAAACTAGCAAGTCATGTTATAATTACTCCAACTCCTGTATTATGCTCTCATTTTTCTTGAAAATATGTGCGCTTCTTCAACATAAGGGATCTTTTCAAACGATTTCTAAAAAGACATAATAAGTGCTTTGATTCAAAAGAGAAAATGCTTTTAACTTTGAAACACTTTTGCCACATTTTACTTTAGAATAATAAAGTTTTAACATCCAAGATGGCGGATCCAAGATGGCGGACGGGTATTAATTGAGGCCTGCTGTCTTGCTAGCAAAATGTGTCTCACAAAATCATTGGTTGTGGATCATCTATTGTCTCCTGCTTCATTTTCGTGAAAATTCTGCGAGATTAACGCGTTTTTAAATACTTAAGAGTTTTTTCTTGAAATTTAAATAGTTTTTAGCGTTGCCATGGAGACAAAATCCTTAAATCTCAAGTAACGTGTAACCTAAGTGGTTTAAAAACTTATCTGGTAGTAATCTCCATCATTGTCACATATAAACTACCCTTTTTGTATGATTAATAAGCAAGGAAAGAGTACTTTTAAGCAGTCATTATTTGTTTTCTTATGATTCTGTAGAAATGAGTGACGTCACTTTGTCAC
Organism: Platygyra sinensis; assembly: GCA_019787425.1. Classification (NCBI taxonomy): domain Eukaryota; kingdom Metazoa; phylum Cnidaria; class Anthozoa; order Scleractinia; family Merulinidae; genus Platygyra; species Platygyra sinensis. The sequence continues at coordinate 15,398 of JAHPZR010013071.1, forward strand.
GTGATAAATCCTATTAAGCTACTCATTCAGCATTGCTATCATACATAATATTAAACTAGAGTAAATGAACTTTTCAAAGATGTATGTTAGCATTACTCCCCCGGAGGTGGTACTGAAATGTCATTTTTGGGGGTCCTGGCCCATGGACTAATAGATCGTTTTCACTGTCAAGCAACAGAAAAATAAATCAAAAACTTGAAGAGAAAACCAGGATTCCAAAAAGTCGCTTAAATCAAGTTAAATCGGTAAAATAACAACACTAGGAGCAAACAACACACTTATGGAATAGGGTAAGCCATTTTTATTGAATATTTCCACTTCTTACTACCTCCATGAATGTCTTGTAGAAAATCCCATACAAACCCCTATAATTCGGTGCCATATTGTGTTCCTTGTGTGATTCATAAAGAGAGCTTGGGCTGCCTGTGGTGTCACGCACCTACATTTAATCCAGAAATTCAAAATGCTCTGGTTTCCAAACGAAGCAAGCCATTGAGCTGTTAAGTTGTATACAGATATAAATATTCCGCCTCTTATGCCTGATGAAGATAAAAACTTTAGTGGGTCTTTAGTTTTTTATATATTTGAAAGTGATAATATCACGTGAAAACGATCTATATGTAAAACTAAATGGCCGTAGAGTTTACACCGTACATGCCTAGGAACCGGTCCGCTAGATTTTTTCTTGATTGCTGCGAAAAAGCTTTTCAAGCCATTGCAACAAGCAATGATTTATTTAGTGTAGTGAGCTGGTTTAACAGTGGTAGACTTACCCAAGTCAACTTAGTTCTTCTTAGAGACGAAAATTAGTGACTCGGGCGCGAAAAACGCGCAAAGTCGAGAAAATTCCTCTTGAGATGATAAAGAGAAAACGGACATCGAGAAAGTTTAACTATTTTATTGTTCTTTAGGAAATGTTGACAGTCGAGGTAAGCGACGGCCCACTAATGTTCCACAAGTTGACGACTCCTGGAGAACTGTGGGAAGAGGACCAAGAAATGTTCGAACCGCGAAGTTGAATCACTAAAACTCAGTATAACTTCAGGAGCAGACTTTATAAACTTCCACAAGTGTAGCAGCTGTCGTAGGTTGCTTTTGTTTTATCATTGTAGCAGCTGTTATTGTTTTAGGGCTATGGACATTGTTTCTGTTGTTTGTTCTATTGTACTCTCAAAGGGAAGCCACTCATGGATGTGAGACCTTACGAGAGCTGCTTCATGACCCTAATTAAATTCAGGTTATTCTACGCCTAGTTGTTTTTCGCATGGGCTTACTGAGTAGACTTGTGTGAGCGAGAAAACATTTTTGGAGGGGACACTGGGGGCAAAAATTTAATAGCAATGCCAATCTACTAATACCGTAAACGTACGAAAATAACGACTTTCCCTGAAAATAATGAACCCCACCCCGGAAAGTAACTAGACCGTAAAATTTGTGGCCGCTAATAAATCCCGAAAGTAGCGATCCCTCATAAAGAACAATCTGTTTATGGTACCTACCTGGCTTTTCTGGCAAAAACGAACAATTAACAATAAATAATAATAAATAAAATAATAAATCCTAGTGGTCATGCACTTAGCTTTTCAAGCACAAAGCTTAGCTAGCTTATACAGGCATGTCACTCAAACAAAGGAAACAACAGGGTGTACAGATGAACAGCTCACCCACGTGGCAGCAATATAAATTTAAACTGGAAGAAGAACCCAATCGTACCAGTTTTATATCTAACAATTTTTGCTATACTCGGCCTCAATGCTGTGTAGTGTTCCAGAGGAAGTCATTAAACGAGTTCAGGAAAAGCTCTTCAGCTCTCTTTGGCGAAAAAAAGAGGACAAAATAAAAAGAACCGTGCTGTATCAAAGGTCTAAACTTTCAAAGTGTTAGAACAACTGTTAAGGCACTTTGTTTAAGCAGGATAGGAAGATTACTAAGTAAACCCAATGATGCTGGGAAAGCTTACTTCAATAGATAAGGAGGATTGCCGTTTCTCTTGAAATGCAACTACAACACAAAAAAATTAGATAACAATATTCCCCCTTTTTACTCAGAACTTCTAGATTACTTTGATGAATTGCGAGATTAATATAGAGATGATTGCTTCAAAGGGGACTTAATTATATGGAACAACAAAGACATCACCATCGAAAGAAAATCTTTGTATTGGAAAACCTAGAGTGAGCGTGGGGTATATTTTGTACAAGATCTTTTTTTTAAAGCAATTTTTATTTAAATATACGCATTATTTAGAAACCTAACCTTACTTACAACACCAATACAACTGACATTTTTACATTTCTTACAATATGAATTTACTTACAAAAACTACCATTACTTACACTAACAACAATGCCTATAACACTAAACATACCTACGCTACTAACACCACTTAATATACTGATAGTAACATTGCTTACAAAGCTAAAAAATCATCACTTACATTACTAACATTACAATTGCATTACAGCACGAAGTACTAAGGGGAGCGAAAAAATAGTACATTGAAACACAACCAGCTTGTTACACAGGCTTCAAATTTGCGTGGCATGATGCAATTATTATTTATCTATGCTAATGTATGATAGAAAGTGGAGTTGCTTATACTAATACGGAAATAAAGGATTCCCACTTTTTGTAATGTTGTGTAAGTGTACCATTTTTTTTTGGCAATCACAAATTCTATGTTAAGAGTGGCTTTCAATTTGGCCTTAAAAACTTCTAAAGATGGTTTTGTGTTATCGAGCTTAGACCTATAGATATAAAACTTTGCAAGCAAAAGAATATATGTTATTTGCCGGCTGGGAGGTCCGTATAGTTAAAAACTGTGACCGAGGTCTTGAAAATGCTGCCCGAGGCCGCAGGCCGAGGGCAGCATTTTCAACCCAAGGTCACAGTTTTTAACTATACGGACCGACCCTAAGCCGGCAAATAACTTATTCATTTTTTTCCTGCGATAATTTGGCTTACAATTGGGTTTACACAACTTTGTTATTGAATTGGTTTACGTGCCGTCTACAAACCATCGTAAAAAATCTAACGAACGAACGAGCGAGTAAACTCAGACACTACCCAAAGAAAGAGTGTATCAACAGATTTATTTTGAATTGCTTTATGTTAGTTGCATCTAATTCACCAGTTAAGTTCTCCAAAAGTATTTTCCCGATAGTGAAATTTCGCGCAGCTTGACTGAAGTTGCACTACAAGCACAATTTCTATCAGTCGTTGCGAATCACTCGAAATCAGACCTTTTTACCGTAAATTGAGTAGCAGAAAGCGAGGAAATTCGTTAAGTATATTCTACAGAATTTCTCTTAAATACAACAACTATCAGAGAGGCTAAACTCGACTGCATTTGACTTCTTTTAGCTTAAGATTGTGCGGTGAAAAACACAGAATTACGCGCCATTACAACGCCGAGCTACAACCAACCACACAAACTCTCAGAGCTACAAAATACTCAATTGAATGTATTTACAGTGACCTTCCTTGCTATTTAAAAGTCAGCAGAGGTAAACTTCCGTCGATTATTAATCGTCCATGGAAGTGTAAAAAGGGAAAAGATCGACGATTACCGCTAGTTCATTCACGAAACCTAGCTGAACATGACAATTTTACCCGCGCTGTTTCCCGCCGTTACCGTGACCGTGGTCAGAGATAGGAAAATCCGGACCGCGCTAAGAACCAATCAGATTGCAGGATTCGTTACTGTACCCTCTTGGAAAAAAATAATGTGGTTTATTACTATGAAATCTTCATCAATATCAAATTTACCAAACAAAACATCTATGAGTGAAAAATCTACTATTTCGTAATTAAGGATAGCTAGCCATGATAACACCTCTTTTCAAAAGAACTCAGTTATCTTGCAGAAAAACAATTAATGCTCGAGGGACTCATTTGTCTTACAGAAGGTACAAGATGGCGAATCTACAAGTTTGAATTCAAAAAGTTTATCATTCGTAAAAATAATACGGTTCAGCAATTTATATTGAAATGCTCTCAAATTTGTGTCTGAAGTAACATTTTGAGTAAATTTCTTTCCAATCAATAGAGAGGCTAGGATACTCAGTCCTCTTTAAATTTAGCTTGAGCAGTTGGAATTTCTTTACGAAAACGGAACTCTCTGTAAAGTGTTTTGGAGGAGACGCTTGAAAGATCAAACATTTCATCCCATATTGGCACTTGAAAAGAATCATTATAAAAAGGATGCGGATCAACATGAACACTTTTTCCCTTCATGAATACTAGCAGATATCTATCTTATGAAGAATTCAAGACCAAATAACATTTAAGTCAATTTCATTTACTATTGCCAAATTCTCTCTGCAATCCCCAAAAGTCTATGACTATGATAAGACCTCCAGAAAAAAATCATGAAAGAATCTGATGTACACTAGCTTGGCGAAGGAAAAACCATCCGTTTCTCTAAAATGCGGTGCAAGGATGATATTACTTAGTCTTTCAGTGAAATGGAAACGCAGCCAACATCTGTTCAATCATGGCCCAAATATTCCCCCCCCCCCCTTCCCGTATAAATGGAATAACTTATCTAAGAACATCTCAAAAATGTCGGCAGACAATAACTTAAGACAATTTACTACTATACCTGGCTAATATGACCGGTAACCAATCAGGAGCCGAGAAAGACAATAGGCTATTGTTTCGAGAACAATAGACTCTATTGTTTTCCAAATCCAAGATGGCCGCCACAAATTTCAGCCAATCAGGAATCGAATAAGGAATTCAAGATGGCGGCGCCCATGAAAGTCGGCCATGTTGGAAAACAACACACCAGCCTCAACGGAGGACTGGAATCGGTCTCACAGATTTCCATGGCGACACAAATCACGCCAGGGTTTTCGCAAAAATGTCACGCAACTTCAAAATTCACGTGACTAACTTTGATAAATAGGAGTTTGTTTTGGGTGAAAATGCCGACTCGAAGGCCTGGGATCAGTCTTTCATATTTGTCCCCTCAGACTCGAGAATCAATCTAGACACATGTAAATCAAATGTGAAACAATTGTATTTATTAAAAAGTCCTAATTCTTTACAAGAGGGACCTGTGTCCAATTTGCAAACAACGTGTGTGCACTACTAATTGAAATACATCAAGTGGAAATGCAAATCTAAACTCATTGATCTCAACTGTTCCCTTGAGAAAAGCATCATTCAAAAGAATCTTCAACAAACAAAAGACATTTTAAGCCACCATTGAAGAATTAACATATTAAGTCAGAGATGAAACGTGAAATGAATTAAAACCGAGCGCACGCTTAGAAGCTAAACATCTAAGGTATTTCAAACAAACGTTCGCGCTTGAAGTAAAGATCAAACAAACATTGCAAATCGCATCGCTCCTGATTCAACAGCCGCACAAATTGTAGTTCGGTCTAAGCGGTTCTCTAATAGTGGCAAGAATAATTCACTTACATCAACCATAGTCCTTTCAAATTCCTCCAAAGCGATGCTCAGCTCTTGATCACTTAGTTTCATAATCGCCAAGACAAGAATGCGAAAAAGTGTGTCCAACTTCGTCACAAGTAAAATGATTTTGCTCAAGTCTGAAAGACTTGTATATAAAAACGTGTATCCAATGAGAAGATGGGGATAGGGGGTATGCGATATCACATGGTTAAGAACCATTGTGAAGACGGGGGATAGGGGGGTATACCTATGTCATGAAATTGTTATAAACAAAACAAAGAGTCTGATGCATAATGTATGACGTTTATTGAATAATAACAGCATGAAAACCAAAGAGAGAATTGATTACAACTTTAAGTCTTGACCGTCGGTGCTCCACAAAGTGTATCGCTGGGAACTAGACTCGTTTCTAGTTTCTCAGACTCTTGGTCCCAGGCCCCAAAACGCACGATATTCTGACCTATTTTTCTTTGTTTTTGGTCACGAAGTCTTTGCTTGATCTGTTCCTTATTCTTGGCATAATAAGATCTCCAATATTTGTTGATCCGTTCCCTGTTGTTTTTACAGTATTGTCTTCGGTAATTTCTGATGTGTTCCTTGTTTTGTTGACAATAGGCTCTCTGGCTGCTGGCGAGCCTTTCCCTGTTGTTTTCATACCACCTTTTACGACGTGATTTGAGAATCTCGGCGTTCTCGGTACGATATCGTTTTTGCCGGACCAGGATTTGCTCTCTGTTCTTTGCATAATAGTTTTTATTGTAGGCTTTCCTACAAACAACTATCTTGTCATTCCCCGACCGTTGATTGAAGCAATTCATCTTGTGTGGCGTCTTACAAATAATGATTAAAACTCTAGAATCACAAACTCTTATAAGAGTCACATGGCCAATTCAGTGTATCACACTAAGGCTTAAACCTCCCCTTCCGCTACTTCTTCGTCGTCATCAAAATATCACGGTGTTGTACTTGTGCCAGGACATGTTTCCACCAGGGAAATACACAAAGTGTATTTCCAGGAACGCCCACTACATCGTAGCCTTTAAAAATCCATGAGATCAATTAGGGATGAAGAATTTACTGCTTGAAGCTTTTCCCACTTGTTGGGAAGACATGATGGACGTGTATCAAAAAGTGGCCGAACGACCGTTTGGGTACACGGTCCTAGATTTACATCCTGCCAGTGACGACAGGAAACACGTATTTAGTCACCTCTTGACGCACGAAGGATACCCGCGCTGGCATCGACAAATCAAGAAAGAGGGTGTTTGATCACTGAGCAAAAATGATATATTAAATATCACTTCAATCGTTTCGGCTCATTTGAAGCACGTTGTCTTGGGTGAAGGACGACGAGAACCATACGTACTCCTTCAACAGATATTTTTGGCCCAGTGGAAAAAAAGAATGATGAAAACATAGAAGACAAAGAACAAGAAGAAGACGAAGAGGTAGAGGAGGAACAGACTCTTCGACGATTTGCTGAGGAAGATGACATGGATTTTGACCAGGCGGCCGAGTCGGCAGTGGCAAAACGGAAATTCCTGTTGAACAGACTAATGAAAAAGAAATTGCTCCCTGATGATGACGACGACGAAGAAGTAGCGGAAGGGGAGGTTTAAGCCTTAGTGTGATACACTGAATTGGCCATGTGACTCTTACAAGAGTTTGTGATTCTAGAGTTTTAATCATTATTTGAAAGACGCCGCACAAGATGAATTGCTTCAACCAACAGTCAGGGAATGACAAGATAGTTGTTTGTAGGAAAGCCCACAATAAAAACTATTATGCAAAGAACAGAGAGCAAATCCTGGTCCGGCAAAAACGATATCGTACCAAGAATGCCGAGATTCTCAAATCATGTCGTAAAAGGTGGTATGAAAACAACAGGGAAAGGCTCGCCAGCAGCCAGAGAGCCTATTGTCAACGAAACAAGGAACACATCAGAAATTACCAAAGACAATACTTTAAAAACAACAGGGAAGGGATCAACAAATATTGGAGATCTTATTATGCCAAGAATAAGGAACAGATCAGGCAAAGACTTCGTGACCAAAAACAAAGAAAAATAGGTCAGAATATCGTACGTTTTGGGGCCTGGGACCAAGAGTCTGAGAAACTAGAAACAAGTCTAGTTCCCAGCGATACACTTTGTGGAGCACCGACGGTCAAGACTTAAAGTTGTAATCAATTCTCTCTTTGGTTTTCGTGCTGTTATTATTCGATAAACGTCATACATTATGCATCAGACTCTTTGGTTTGTTTATAGCAATTTCATGACATAGGTATACCCCCCTATACCCCGTCTTCACAATGGTTCTTAACCATGTGATATTGCATACCCCCTATCCCCCATCTTCTCATTGGATACACGTTTTTATATAGTCTTTCAGACTTGAGCAAAATCATTTAACTTGTGACGAAGTTGGACACACTTTTTCGCATTCTTGTCTTGGCGATTATGAAACTAAGTGATCAAGAGCTGAGCATCGCTTTGGAGGAATTTGAAAGGACTATGGTTGATGTAAGTGAACTATTCTTGCCACTATTAGAGAACCGCTTAGACCGAACTACAATTTGTGCGGCTGTTGAATCAGGAGCGATGCGATTTACAATGTTTGTTTGATCTTTACTTCAAGCGCGAAAGTTTTTTTGAAATACCCTAGATGTTTAGCTTCTAAGCGTGCGCTCAGTTTTAATTCATTTCACGTTTCATCTCTGACTTGTTATGTTAATTCTTTAATGGTGGCTTAAAATGTCTTTTGTTTGTTAAGATTCTTTTGAATGATGCTTTTCTCAAGGGAACAGTTGAGATCAATGAGTTTACATTTGCATTTCCACTTGATGTATTTCAATTAGTAGTATAGACACGTTGTTTGCAAATTGGACACAGGTCCCTCTTGTAAAGAATTAGGACTTTTTAATAAATACAATTGTTTCACATTTGATTTACATGTGTATAGATTGATTCTCTATTGACATATCAGACGAGTCTGAGAGACCGATCTCCTATTTATCAAAGTTAGTCACGTTGATTTTGAAGTTGCGTGACATTTTTGCAAAAACCCTGGCGTGATTTGTGTCGCCATGGAAATCTGTGAGACAGATTCCAGTCCTCCGTTGAGGCTGGTGGGTTGTTTTCCAACATGACTGACTTTCACGGGCGCCGCCATCTTGAATTCCTTATTCGATTCCTGATTGGCTGAAATTTGTGGCGGCCATCTTGGATTTGGAAAACAATAGAGTCTGTTGTTCTCCAAACAATAGCCTATTGTCTTTCTCGGCTCCTGATTGGTTACCGGTCATTTGAGCCAGGTATAGTAGTGTCATGGCAACAGCACAACAGGTGTCATTTTGCTTCTTTTGTGATGTACAGTCCTGATGCCAAGTTTGAAGAACACCGCTTTAATATTTCTAGAAATATTCTTGATTGAGTGTTGTACTGGTTTAGTAAAACCACCTATGACGTCATCACTTTACTCACAAAATCGTAAATATGTCTGAGACGAAGAAAGATATTCTAAAAAGACAAACCCATTGTTCTATACTTTGAAAAGCCTTTCAAATGAGCAGCAATTACTTTTTACTTCATAGGCACTTTAATGACTATAGAGGGTCCCTTATACTTTTTTTGTGATGTGTGAATGGGCATTTTTGTTTTGCTTGAAGCATGAATGAGGATTTGTTTTTTCTGTGATTGGTGAATCTATATTTTTCCATCCTCAGGAAACTGGTTTTCAATTTTTTCATGATCCGTGAAATACGCATTCACTTTCGCGTGATTTGTGAACTAAAGACTTTTGCAGGAATAATTTTCACCTTTTTGGAGATTTTAGCGTCATTAAAGCTCGTAAGCTACACCAAACTAGATGCAAAACCTGCCTATTCAATGCGCTTGTGGATGGAAAACTGACCGAGAACCAACCACAATGACAGTGAACTTGGAGGGTCTAGAATCTGCAATCATGGACAAGAGTCTTGGGACAAATTTGCAATTTCGGTGTTTTTGAGAGCACATGTCAGATGCGAATAGTGTCGCACACAGTTTCTAAAAATAGATTACATCACCAGAGACCCTGCACATGACTCAGACAAGAATTACAGTCCAATAGAAGGTTTTGTATGAGCACGTTGTCTTCTAGACCAGAAAATCAGGCAAAAAAAGGAATGATTGGTGGTTTAAGATTTTGGTTAGCTTAAAGGGGCTCAGTCACATTTGAAAAGCTTAGCAAAACTTTTCAAATTTGTTGTTTGCAATCCGCGTCAATCTTCTCCATCCTTAACCATCCTTGTTCCTTTATGGTTTATTATCGTCTCTTTGATGTTTTTCTATCTTTACAAAGTGTTATTTTTAGGTTTCCTTCAATTTAACGGTTATTTTTTTTGATCTTCAAAATAACTAAAGATGCCGTGACTGAGCCCCTTTAAATAATGTTAGAAAGCGAATACTGCTGCTGTGGGTTGTGAAAAACAGATTTCGAGGTGTCCAGAAATGAGCATAAAATCTCACAAAGCCGCAGTGACAGGTGGACAGATCCCAAAACCTTCAGGAATTGGTAGTCTAGAACTTTTAGCGCGGCGGTTGCAACTAGCCGATCAGAATACTTCACAGTGAAACATATTACAAAAAACTTATCTGCTGTTTATCCTGGTCTTCAAGAGAAGACTGATCAGCGGACTTATGCCAGAAATTCCCAAACTATCTGAGCCGTCCGCCCATAACGAATACGATAGAACCGGAAGACATAATTATTATCTCTGAGACAATTCCAAAATCGGAGCAAAATTTGGTGTGCTGTGCAATTTGGAAGACCATGATTTTAATAGAGCTATTTATCCGACCACATAAACAAATCTGTTACCGTGAGCAGACCTCAACTTCATATAATTTCATAGCTATGTTTGGCGCGATAAGTCCCAAACAGCGCGGGCTTAAACTGTTCTTTATTTGTGAAGACAGAGCGGGCCAGTTTCATCACGGCAAGGCTATGAATGGGATCGGGTCGATGCTTCTTTTTTTATCATATAATTCTTTGGCTGGCTTGCTGACTTTCTTCTGGGTGATGCACCAGAATGCCAGGTACAATAATAGTATTTTTCTCTGCCATGGAGGTAAGGATAGTGTTCGTAAACATCCTTCATACATGAGAAGCCCATCATATTTTGCCGCCCTCCTTCAAACTCTGTATTTTTATCATTCCAAGACACATGTCGTGGGATTTCGTCCACATTTTGAGCTAGAGAGGCCATCGAATTGCAAAATTAATCGCTGAGTATCGCGCTGAAGAGTTTTCAAGCACCTCTGTTTCATATGCCGCTCTCAAACAAGTAGCCCATGGAATGGTTTGTTAGTCTGAGTCACACCAGGGGTTAAATTTTTGTGACGTCATCTGTGCACGACGCTATACAACCTCACCTGCCTAACCTTGACCCCCCCTCCCCCTCCCCCAATACAAGGTTGAAAACTACTTGCAATTTCTTCTGATTTTCAGCATTGTATTGGAGGGGCGTGGAAAAGTAACCAGTTTTTAAAAGGAAAGCAGCACTTTTTTCAAACTTCAGTATTAAAACACAGATAATTCATTAAATTACCTAAGCTGGTCCCAAGGACTTTTGTCCACGATTGTCTGATTTTCATGTCTCATGGAAAAATGCAAAATTAGGATGTTTTTTTTTAGCCCCAAGTGTATTTCATTTAGGACCTAAAATTGTGAAAATACGAGATTAAAAAGGCATTTCTAAGAGTTTTTACACTGCTTTTCTACATTTGTCAATAGCTTTGGACCCACCGGGGAAAGGTGTTGATCTCAAATAATATAGAAACTTTTGTATGTGATGGCAGTGATCAACTTCGTTCCCAGGGTTTCTCATCTTACCGCCCCCTAGAGCGAGTGAGGAGAGAACATGCTGGTCATGTGCCACTTTGACAATTGAAAACATCAGGGAGGGATCCTCTGTAATCAGGTAATTGGTCATGCTGAGCTTTGTTGAAATTTAAGTATCACGCT
>JAHPZR010013072.1:0-70000 GCA_019787425.1 Platygyra sinensis
TTCTGTGCGTGCCTTACAAAGGGCCTTAAATGCACCAATATGTGCCGCCTTCGCGACTGCAACAATCGTGCCGAGGAAGAAGAGATTCTTGATGACCAATGCTCTGATGACGATGTTGATGATGATGAAGAGAAGGAAGAGGAAGAAGATTAACGCATTTTAAACATCGATATTAAAAATCCGTTAAGCTAGCAAGTCATGTTATAATTACTCCAACTCCTGTATTATGCTCTCATTTTTCTTGAAAATATGTGCGCCTCTTCAACATAAGGGATCTCTTCAAACGATTTTTAAAAAGACATAATAAGTGCTTTGATTCAAAAGAGAAAATTCTTTTAATTTTGAAACACTTTTGCCACATTTTAATTTAGAATAATAAAGTTTTAACATCCAAGATGGCGGATCCAAGATGGCGGATCCAAGATGGCGGACGGGTATTAATTGAGGCCTGCTGTCTTGTTAGCAAAATGCGTCTCACAAAATCATTGGTTGTGGATCATTTATTGTCTCCGGCTTCAGTTTCATGAAAATTCTGCGAGATCAACGCGTTTTTAAATACTTAAGAGTTTTTTCTTGAAATTTAAATAGTTTTTAGCGTTGCCATGGAGACAAAATCCTTAAATTCTTCAGTAACGTGTAACCTAGGTGGTCTAAAAACTTATCTGGCAGTAATCTCCATCATTGTCACATATAACCCTACCCTTTTTGTATGATTAATAAGCAAGGAAAGAGTACTTTTAAGCAGTCATTTTTTGTTTTCTTATGATTCTGTAGAAATGAGTGACGTCACTTTGTCACGTGATAAATCCTATTAAGCTACTCATTCAGCATTGCTATCATACATAATATGAAACTAGAGTAAATGAACTTTTCAAAGATGTATGTTAGCATTACTCCCCCGGAGTGGTACTGAAATGTCATTTTTGGGGGTCCTGGCCCATGGACTAACACTGATCAGCCTGAAAATGTTCCGGAAGGTTTTCATAAAATTGCGTCTGAAAATTAAACACTGTCCACAGTACCAACAGATAAAATCATTGTGCAAGCACAATATTTCAATTAACTAATGGATTTCATATCAGCATGTTATGTCTGCAGCAAATAAAGAATGGTATTGACAGATGGTAACAGTCATTTACTTATTTAAATTAGCCAAATATAAAAATAGTTGCTGAATCTACCCTGGGAGGATTCCCATACCTGCTGTGAAACTACCTGTGTGTAATGCCTAATGGTCTACTGAGCACATAAACTGATATATTTTGTATGTCTTAGTACTATGCCATGACATGAGCCCTGGCCCTGATAGGTTAATAAACCGTCTCCTTAGTTATGCAATGAAAACCTGAGAACAAAAGTTAATAGCATCGAAGAAAATAGGAAAAGTTCCAGGCTGCTCCGAAGAACTTCCTTGCCGACTACTTTGGGAAAGGTTGCGACTAGAATGGATACTCCAAAATATGGTGAGACAATTTTCTGTACATAAAGTACCAACCGATCTTAGTAAAGTCTTACCAAAGGTTTACCAAGTTTTATTATGGTGTAACCAGAACAATTTATGAAAGCTAACCATTTCGAGCCGACGCGTAGACCTAATCCGGCTAGAGATCAGTGCCTGACCCAGCAGTTATTCTCTGCCTAAATAGGGTGTCGTTTATCTGCTTGTACTTGTTTATGAGTCACGAAGTGTCTCACCATATTTTCGAGTATCCATTCTAGCAATAACCCTTTGGAAAAATTCTAATTAACACATTGAGCCATTGTCGAGAAACTGAGAGACATTAACTTCAGTTAAAGTTGCTACATCACGACCTGCGCATGTACTAGAATTGGATCCGTTCTATTGAGATGCAAATGCATCCGCCATCTTGTATTACTGACGTCCTTTCGTCGCGTGCGTGGATTTCTTTTCATTTATCTACCTGTTTTATCGTAGGGTGCAGAAAAGGCAAGAGACTACAGCCTGCATGCAGTACGGGCGTTATTTTGGCACAAAACGATCAACAGACCAAGTTTTAAGAAAAAAAAATTTTTGTTGTCACTGACTAAAAAACTTTGTGTAAGGACGTTTCGGTTAAAATACTATAACCTTCTTCCGCAATAAAATGGCTTACGAATGCAAATGAGTGCTTTAAAAAGAGCCGTAGAAACGTCACTTGGGATTGCAAAGGGCCTTGTAAATGTCAGGAATGTAATTGTGTTCATTAATGGCATTCGGTTCACGAATTGAATGCCACGCTTCTAAAAATAATCTTTTGGACCATTGGGAACAGCGGTCAATGATCTTGACGTCGTCAAGGTCAAAATCATGATTGTATTGCATTGCTCGTGAGCATATGCATCTTACAGAGTTCCACTCCCACCTTAACTCAATTACTCAACACATCAAATTGCCAGTGGAAGAAGAAAAAGGTGGATCCATCGCATTTGTGGACACTATGACAACCAGGAATCCCGATGGAACTATAAAAACTAAGGTCTACAGAAAAGCCACACACACTGACAAATACCTTCAATTCAACTCTCACCACTCTTCTCTTCTTCGCTAATGATTTTAGTCAGTGACAACAAAATTTTTACTTCTTCAGTATTATCATGCCTGACTACAACTATATAGTATTCTTAAAGACCAGGTTTTCGATACTTTTTTTACAATACGCAATTTTATTGGACAAGACACTACAGCTGCTTACATTATTTACAGTTCTAGCACAGTTACTAACACCACTTACACTAACAATAGAGCTACTTACACTACAACTATTTCGATACTACTTTTTTAAATTGCAGAGTTACATTATATCGCTAAAAATTTAACATACACTACGCAGAAAACATATAGAAAAATTAAGTTCGAAGAAACTAAAATAAAAAAAAAAAGAAATATAACACCTTCACTTTCATTGTTGGAACATGATGGAAAATAAGGTTGGCAACAGCCAGTTGTCAAGAAAATAGAAAGGAAAAATACTTTACGCATCGCAAATGCAGAGAGTGGTCCACTTAGCTTCGTATTTTCCCCAGCTTAAGTTTTTAATCGCCATTTGGCTGTCACATTTGATTTGATTTTCCAGTAGGGCAAAGAAGACCTTTAAGCTCGGAGACTCTGACTGATTGCTAGTGCGTAATATATGATATTTAGCAATCAGAAGATAATGATTTAACGCGTCGAAAAAGCTCTTAGATTCAGGTTTGTAGCTGTGAAGGATTTCAGTGTAACTGGGATTAATATTGTCTGAACGCTTGATATTCCACCGTGGCATTCAAGAAACATATGAACAAGAGTTTCATTTTGAAAGAGGCAGTGCTCGCATTGCGGTGTTTTTTTTATGTTCATTTTATAAAGATAGAGATTGGTTGGTATGATGTTATGTATAATTTTAAGCTGAGAGCTTGTCAACTTGTTTTCCACGGTGACATTAAAAGGAAGTTCGTAGACGTCCTCATAGGCGTACGGGCACCTTTGGACCTGGGGGGGGCGGTGACCTCATTGCCCGAAAAAATTACACAATGCCCGAAAGCATGTGTTGTACAAACGCACTCATACCGCAGTAAAAACAAAAACGTTCACATTTCTGACGTCTAATGAACGTATTTTCATTGCAAAATTACATTTGAATCCCGATTTTTGGAATCTCCAGAGGAAACGAAAATTGGTTCGAAAAATCGGATATTTCGAGAACTCTGGGGTAACTAAAATTACAGTATACTACTGAGGAGAGGGAAACGACTTACGTTTCGAGTTATCGGGTGGTTCGAAAAAATGAGGGCTCGAGAGATCGGGGTTCAAACTGTAGTTATTTTAAAGCCTCGCATACTCTATGACCTCGATCGATCCCCTAGTGAAATACTGAAAAAACTTTTAAAAGAAACAGTAAATTCTTTCTCGTACGTAAAGTTCAAGAAAATTTTAAAACAGCTGTTCTTGGAGTCATCAGTTGAAAAACTGAAGCTCTTTTTAAGGTCTTCGTTTGTTTTGATTCTGTCATTTTTTTGTTCATGGAAGTAATATTCATCTCGTCGATTTCTACGATACACATGTAAACAATACATGGCTTTTTCAAAACAAATTACCTGGATCCTTAGATCATTTGACCTTAACTCCGTCTTGACAAGGCAAGGCAAACGTCGGAGAAAGTAGCCTTCAAGTCTGGCTTTGAAAGCCTTTCAGAGAGTTTTCTCCCAAGTACTTTTGCCCGAATCATCAGCGTTTTGCCCGAAAAATTTCGAAAATTTCTGTAACTGGGGGGGCTGCAGCCCCCCTCGCCCCCCCCCCCCCCCAGCTCGTACGCCTATGGACGTCCTTGATCATTTAGCACTTGTTTACGAAAATTATTTCAACAATGGGAAGAGAAAAAGACTTCTGTGAGTATCAAACGAGCTTTTTTACTGGAGACCACTGGAGGGAGTTATGTCGCTATCGGCAAGAGACTTGTAGGGTTCACCACCCATCGGGCTAATACCTAGGATTTTGTTCTCCAAAGTTTGCGAATTGCAGCAAGAACGCCAGCAAAATCGAGGAAAGTACAGCGAACTCCAAATTTGCACTAAAAGTCTTCGGAACAAAGGAACTGACCCTGGGCGTCAAGTAGGTTACATACTTTCAAAATGCCTCTGTTAACCCAGGTTTTATAATGGACTTTCCACTCATCCTAATAAAGCGGAGACTATAAACTGCAAGGGACCGCATACGATAAACGCTGCCAACGTAGGATCTACAAGAGATCTGATCAGCCAAAAAAATATGTCTGCGTTTTTTTAAGCATGGTATTGGCCATGAGTTTGAATGTTTAGGCTGGCTTTGTCTAGCCACATTTATTTTTTACTTTTCGAGACACCAATAGTGACACTTCGGTCTTCTTGCGCTCCGGAACACGTGATGTGGCAACGCGTGTTTCGGAGCGCAAGTGAGTTCAAAGTACGGAACTTGATATGGTGAACGGGTCATTTTGCAATTTATGTGCGTTGGCTCTTGGCTGGCGTTACATATCTTCGCTACACTGTGCTGACGAGCTCCAACAAGAGCGAAACAGCTGTCCACAGTTGCGATCCTGCTTTATCGGTTCTGGTCATTTTGGTGTCTCGAAACGTTTTTCACGTAGTATCAGCCTTGCAGTTTATTGCCTTTATATACTAATAAAGCGGTTGTCCCATAAAATTTCTTGTTAGATTTCTGATGCATCGATACCGGGATCTCTGGAATTAAGTTCTTGCCAAACCTCTAAAACATTTTTGTAAAAAGCAGGTAGATTTTTGAGATCCAGCAATTTTAGATCGCGTAATTACATTGGAATAGGAAAGCTCCTCCGACTTTGTGCAACATGGAATCAAGAAGGGCGCACCAGTGACTGTCAGGCGCTTTGCAATAACGATTTGCCCAGGAGATATTGAGCGATTCGACAACGTCTGAAAAATTTATCATACTTAGACCACCTTTGCAGATTGGTCCAGCCATGGTTTTTCGTTTAACTTTGTCTTGTTTGAAGTTCCAAACGAAAGAGAAATATTTCTGTTGACTTCTTTTTACAAGATGTTTTAACCGGTAAAGGGTTGGAGCATAGTTCGTGTTGGGGATCGGTGGGTGAGGGTGGTGGGGGCAGCCCGTCTCATCCCTCTCGGCACGCCTACTTCCTCGCTGGAAGCCTCCACGGTGATCAGTTGCATAAATTCAAGATGGCGGCCTAATACGAAAATGCGCACTCGTGCGCCAATAACACGCCTGCAGGGTAGGCGAGACTACAGCGGTGAGTTCTCTGAATTGATGGGTTCACACAAACAAGCCATACACGTGAACACATGTTTCTTCTGAAGCGTTGTCTTCTTCCAAGCAATTATAGAGATCCTCTCCAAACCAAACCGCAAACTGCTGCTCGGCTGTGACAGGCAAAGGGGTGGTGAAATTATCAAATAAAAGTTCAGACGAGTCCGGAGTATACCCTGGAAGGCCATAGTATATTTGTAAGTCGCAGGATAATGTTCCAAATAGCTCGGCGTTGTTCGGAAGAAGGCGGGTGTTGCCGGAGTCTGTTATGTAGGTTCCCATCCTTCTTTCAAGCCCGGTTCGACCTGTGCATCCCCAGTTACTACTATGTACGGCGTGGCAGCTCACTGTACCACTCACATGAATCAGTTTAAACGTGATGACGTAACCGGATGATGGGGTTGTAAACATTCCAGGCTTGTCCCCACGGGATCCAAAGCAAATTGGTGAATTTTCTGGGTGTGGCTTCATCTTAATCCAGTTGACTGAAAAGAAATTAACACAGATTACATAATTTTTGATTGATGGGTAATGCCACATAGCAGCTCTGTTGGTTCTGTGCAGCGTTTGCTAAAGCAAAACAGTCCAATTTCTGTTTAAAGATACGACCACAGTTTTGAAAGACGAATTATGCCTCATCATGTTGGGTGTTAGAGAACTCGCAACTGGCCTTTCTCTTCGCTTTTGAAGAAAAAGGACCCTTTTCTACAGACAAGTTTTGGCAAAGACGTGAGTGTAGTTTTATCCGAACGATTTACCTTTTTCGCAGTGTTCTCCGGTGAATCCTTCTTCACATTTACAGAAATAATCATCATTGGAATAAGACGGTATACACTTGGCATAATTTTGGCACGGAGAGCTCATACAAGGTGACTGTAAAAGAGATATTGAAAACATTACAAAAGCATTATTTCTTATTCTATATGGGGATCGTATGACAAACAAATACAAGCACCCTTAATACCAGAAACTCGCTAGGCAAAGCTGTTCATCAAAGAAAAATGAATGAATGAATGAATAAATGAATGAATGAATGAATACTATAGAACCTATTGAACAGAACTGTCCGTTGAATAGTTCATTTAATATAGCTGTCCGTATTTCACAGGTTTTCACTCGGACAAGTTCAACTGTATTGACTTATCTCCCGTTCTGTCGCTGTTGATCACCAGCGTTCAGTTTTTATAATACATTGTAATTATTTGCATTGTATCTTTTAAAGAGTCCAAATATGTAACTGTCTCCCCTAACAACAGCTCAGTTTTGAACTTTAGTGTACCTTTATAAAAACAAAGCTTGAAATAAGTTATTTCTCTTGTTTTCCTGTTAATTTCCTTTGGAATCTGTTAGTGCGGTAGTTGTAAAGTGCTTTCAGATAGATGTTAGTGCGAGCGAGAATTCACAAAAGTTGCTGGACAGGTATTTTAGTCGCAAAAAAAAATCCCAGGTCATTTTTTCAGCCCTAAGCAAAACTCCGTTCGGCTTCTTTCAACTGGCCATACACTAGCTCTTTTTTTGATAACAATATTCAATTTTCTGGCTAAGGCTGGATATTCTTATTTGGCTGAAAATATTCATATGAATATTTTTACACGGTTTAATTCAACACACAAAATTATATTCTTTTCAAAATCTCAGCCTTGAGTTTATTCTTAAAATATTCATAAAAATTCACAAACTTCAACTTCGATATATCCTTCAAAACTTTCTGATAAAAAGCGTGTATTTTATTTCTTTACGCGTGTTTCTAATTTAGAGTTAATGTTTAAGAAAGTAATATCCGTGGGAGCTTTTTTTAAATGAACAGATGTTAAAACTGTAAACATTTGTATTAAAGTTGTTTTCCCCATTAAACATAAAAAAGGCAAAAATATTCGAAAAACTGACCACAAACGCAAACGTTAATTCGACTGACAATGGAGACAGTTATTTTGATTTTCTCCTTTTGCCTATGTTAATAAATTTAAACCCGGCTACATTTATGTTTTGCTCACCTTAATATAATAGTGGTCGAAATCGTCGCTGACAACAAGGTCATTCGATCCTCTAAACTTGTCCATACTCAACAAGTGACACGAATATTTTCCATCAATGGATGTGCGGCCAAAGTTGGTCGAGACACACTCCTCGTGGTTGAGGCAATGTAATGTGCATTCTCCGAGTTTAGAGACATTCAGATCTGCCAGTCTAACGGTGTTCAGTTTAACAGAAGGAGCTTTTAGGAACTTTGCGAAACTCACGCCTTGCTTTTCGCGTTTGAAATTTTTAGCACGGATTACAGAACAAAGATATAATGACGGCATTAAAAATACAAAGAAGTAAATTTTAAACAGTAGCGCCATCTTGCTCGCGAAGAAAGGGACAAAATCGATCTAGAAATGCAGTTAAGGCGACTATTAACTTATTGTTATTATTCATTGAGACCTTGGGCGGGCTGGGAGCTTTTTTAAACCGTAATGAATTATTAAACGTGTTAACACGTTAAAATATGATTTGAATTGGATGAATTTAAGAGAATGTTTTCCGTCCTTTGACCCGTTGTCAACATATTTTCTCGTACAATTTTTGAAAAGAGGCCGGTCGGTTTATGTTCCTGCAATGCTCCTCGGGACTGAAAAAGATAAGAGAAAGAAATGAGAAGGGACTAAGGCAAGGAACGGAAAATACTCGTTTCCAGGGCCTCTCTGGAAGAAGAGAGACCCTGGAAACGAGGTTTTTCCGTTCTGCGCCCGCAATTCTCACCTCCTAATCGTTGGTTTTTTTTTTGTTTTGTATTCGCATCCTTAATCATACGCTTAGAAATGAAATAGACCGCTCGCAGTCTTTTTAAGAGGGATACAGTAAAAACCAGCATAAAAGAACACGTGTTTTGGGGGTTCAGGCTGATTTTGTTCTCACATATCGGGTGTTTTCCGCACTCATCAGCCTGAAAATGTTCTGAAGGTGTTCCAGTAAAATTGTTTCCAAAAATTAGATACTGCATCAGGAGCGACTGCATAGACTATCAATAGATTAAACCAAAGTGCAAGTACAATTTTTACGATAACTGCAGAAATTCACGCACGCTCATTGGTTAAATTTTATTGTCAATATGCGGACAGACACATGAATTTGAAATTCATGCGGCACGTCAGCGAGCGAGAGCGGGCAATTCGACAATTTGTTATCGTAAAAAACAAATTGATGTCAAATTTTAATGCGTCTGTCCTGTTATTGACAATGAATTTCGTCATAACATTGTCAAAGTAATCTGCGGATCCACTCGGCTATCGCCTCGTGGATCCACAGCTACTTTGACAATGTTATGACGAAATTCATGATCAATAACAGGACAGACGCATAAAAAACTGACGTCAATTTGTTAAATTTCAATTAATTAATGGATTTCATATCAGCATGTTGTGTCTGTAACAACTAAAGACGTGATTGACAGAAGCTAACAGTCATTTAGTTACATAAATTAGCCAAGTATAAAACTAATTGCTTAATGTACCCTGGAAATTTCCATACCTGCTGTGAAACTATCTGTGTGCAATGATCTAGCACATCACTGTACTGATTAACTTAGTACTGTACCCTAGTAGGTTATTCTAATCTAACCAGCAGCCAATGTTTGCTATAAGAACAACTGTCATCTTTCAGGGTGAATGTGGTCTTATGTATGTAGCCCTTTTTTGGTTTTTACTGTATTAGACCCGCTTTGACTGTTACGTGCAATCTTAATTTTAGACATGGGTCCTTACATGCCTTCTCTCGACCTGCTATGTAACGAGGCCTGCGTCAAAACTGAAAGTCATGAAATATGGATTTATTTGACATCAAACTAAGGTTAGGAGTATCAAGAAGTTATTCTGTGAGAGGCAAATCGACTGTTTCGAATATTCACATCTTTTGAATATTAACTGAATATTAACTGAGCGGCAGTGGCCTGCATTGAGAGCCGAGCGAGCAT
This sequence comes from Platygyra sinensis, assembly GCA_019787425.1. Lineage (NCBI taxonomy): Eukaryota > Metazoa > Cnidaria > Anthozoa > Scleractinia > Merulinidae > Platygyra > Platygyra sinensis. The sequence continues at coordinate 9,714 of JAHPZR010013072.1, forward strand.
ACTAAAATCGGAATTATCCCGTAATTAAATCGGGAAACAGACAAAGTCGACAATCTTCTTCATTTTTTTGAGCCCAGTAATTATCATTAATTTATTTGTCATTTGTTCCGCAAATAACCGGAAAAATTGCCAGTTTGGCAGTTTAATGATCATTTAGCCGTTTACATTAGCATGAGGAGAGATGGCATGTTTAAAGACGGTCGAAAGATTGTGCCAGTCATGTGGCCGTGGTAAGGTAAATTATTTTCGCCCAGCGTTTCCGATTTCGTATTGGTATCAGCGATTCCATCTCGTGAGTCTCGCTATCAACCATTTGTCCAATAGTATTTGCGTTACCATCGTTACCGCAAAGATCAATTGCGTGATTATCGAGGACAACCCAATATGCTTCATGCTTCCATATTTAGAAACCACGTACTGTATATAGAGCCCAGAGCTCGGTTGTTCTAGCTCACAAATTCTTGCGTCAGTAGCTGTGAGATTGTTATTGGAGATCAACATGAAATACGTTGTATTTTTACTAGTTGTCGCATTCTTCAGCGACGCTTTCGGAATTAACACCGTCTCCACCTTGAATGTGACAAAATATCTTGGCCGCTGGTATCAGGTAAGAAGGGCTAATTTAAAATACTGTATTGTCTGTATTCTCCGGCTTGTACTTCTGGTTATGCAATAGACATTGTTTGTGCATACAGTCCTCGGGATGCAGTGCTTTCCCCCGCAAAAGCCCTGCTATCGAGATATCGAGGTACCTTTTTATTACTTAAAAAAGAATGCGTTAAAAATTTACCAGAGCAATAATGTATGAACTACCGGCTTCCATCTTATGTAACAGCCTGATTGCACAACAGTTACACAGTTATGCATAAGAAATAAAAGTTATTGTTGTGCACATATCCGACCGAGATTGACTCTGGAGCTTAGAGAAATATATATGTCTTAGAACTGCAAATGATTTATGAGCAGCCTTTCATAGCTCCATATCCCAAGTGGAAAAGTTCTTACCCTTGCTTTGCTCTTGCAATCTATATTTTGTAAGGGGTTATCTTTGGGAAGTTATGCAACCCTGGGCGGTCTTATGTGGGACGTGATGCATGTCTTGTGTTCATGAGTGTAAACACAGAAATAAAATAAACGAATACGGTAACTTTATTACAGGACGCGTCAGACTTGCCTAGTTTGAAGCGCCTTTAAAGCGCCTTTGAAGAGGAAGGAAAACCGGAGAACTCGGACTGCTCCCTTTCAACTATTTTTTTTTTCACCTACTTTGGTTCCAGTAGTACTTTGGTTCCATATTACAAGGACATTTCAGGGTACTTGTCAGTGCGCGTTTTTATTTTGTTATTTGTCTTGTTTTGTCTCTGTTCTGAACAGATGTATGCCGATGCCACAGTCGTGGGTACTTTTGAGCGTAACGGGTTTTGCGTGACGGCAGATTGTAAGTTGAAGTGCAGTGTCACCTATTTGGTTTAATTTTTAACCCGGGTCTTTATTCAACACTCCATTCTCCATTTTCGCGTTGCTGTTGTCTAGAGAAACCGAGGCCAAGAACGTTGACCTGTTAAATTTGTGAAACAAAAAATAATAATCACGATGAAATAACAATAAATAGTAACAAAAATCCCAAAACTAGGGACACCTCTCAGGCCGGTAGCGCGAGTGCCATGCCCAAATGTTCTTCCATTTCGGGCGCACGAACGTGGGGCGAGAATTGGCTAGCTGTAAGCACCTCGTAGTTTTCCCAGGAATGTAAGGTAGAAATATGGTTGGACAGCTATATCTCTTGTTATATTTGTTTTTATCAGGCTGAACTTTTCCCTGATTATAAAACTCGACGTCCTGCCTTGCCTTAACACATTATATTGACCACGTGACATGTCACGTGATCGTTTTGTTAAAATTTGGTAAATCGGCGAATAGTCCATTTCACGGTTAATTTTTCTCATTTGCATTACAATGTAATCCAACGTGGATGCGAGGCAATTTCGGGCTAAAACTGCAAAATAGCCCGAAATTGCCTCACATACATGCTAGAATTTATTGTAATGCAAATGAGAAAAGGTAACCGTGAAAAGGGCTATTGATGGCGAATTTTCCGTCTATTGATCAATAAATAACCGTTTTCGATGCAAATTGAAATTATCTACCTTGCTACGTTTGGAATGATCTTCCTTGATTTCGTTTTTAGAAGATATAAGTGATCAAAGGTCAAATTTTGTTGAAAAAGACGACCTTTCAACCCATAAAATTTTTATATGAAAAGAGGGACGGTCATTCTAAACGTGAGAGGATGAAAAAAAATTGACCTGAATCTAAAACGCGTTTTCACGGGATGATATTATTAAAAGCAGCCACCAATTCCTCAAATAATGACTATTTTCCGCTAAACGTCACGTGACATGTCACGTGACCTGTCCGAAGTACCAATTTTACTTTAAAATGTTCGGGACGTTGAAACCTAACTGTGTGCTTAATCTGGTTCCATTGCCATTTATACCTTCGAAAATATAACTAAAAATTATCTTTAACGGTAAAAGCCTTTGACCTAGGCCTTAAACTGCTTGAGTGGCCAGGCTTTGCACAGAACTCTAACTGACTAAACGCCTGTGCAAGGTTTAGACTAACTACAATTGTAGTTGCGCGCCCGAGAAAAACACACCAACACAAAAAAACAAGCCCCTCCACCACCACCAAAAAACGGCTATCCTCTCAGCTTTCTGTGCTTAGGGTAATATTGTTGCTTTTTTACAGACACACTGCGGAAAGATGGAAAAGTCGGCGTGCTAAACAGTGAAAGGCTGTATTCAGAGACCGGCACTCAAAATAACATTACCGGCTATGCCTACATACCAGACCCCAAGGAGCCAGGAAAGCTGAAAGTTCATCTTGACGGCGTACCTGTTGATGCGCCATGTAAGTGACAATTTAGATTACCAGTAGTCCCTCTTTCTCTTAGTCCGTCGTGCGTGACGAGAAAGAAAACCGCGGAAAAAATGGCCTCGTGAAATCCTCCGTTCGTGTGCCTCTCGCCCCAGGTTTTTGCGCGGACGTTTTCTTCCTCGCGGTTTTCTTTCGCGCCACGCACGACGGACTAAGCGAAAAAGGGACTACTCATAGTCTGGTGATAATTCAATCGAGCTCTGATCTCTTTCATTTTTAAGGCGGGGGTACACCTGAATTTAAGTGAAATTTTGGTAAGTTTAAATAGAGGTTGAAAGGGAAAAAAGGGTTATGGAACACCACCAGACAGTTGCCCGACCGCACAATGGCACCCCATATTGTTGGGCAACTGTTTGGAGTGTATCTACCAATTTTTAACTTCAAACTCTAATTTTAAAACAACACCAAATCTTCAAAATTTCCTATTTCCATAAATTTTACTAATCCTTTGAGAAAAACTATTTATCTCCAAATATACCTAAAAGTACCCCAAAAATTTACAAAACGACCCAAAACATAGATATGTGAAATGAGCATAGAGATTCTTGATTGCTTGAAACGTTAACGAGATATTTGCATTAAAAACATAATACCCAGCCAAAATACGGCTTTCATGTGGACCCCCGCCTTAAGTACATGAACGCTTTAATCATTCGTACCATCTTGGAGAAATAGGTTGAATTACAGCAAGCTGGCTAGTTGTTTTCTAGGAGCTAGCGTGATGTTTTTCAGGACATTTGGTATGGTTGTTTCTAACTTAGTCCGTCAACGTATTGTCTTTTTGTCTTGAGTTCGCCAAAATCGCAAGCTTTGCAAAAATACTAACTTGGCGCGTGAAATACACGCGCTAAACCAATTTATAACATAGATTGGAGCCTGCGCGCGCTCTGATTGGTCAAAAACTTATGTTTTATCAGAGTATAAAACATAGAAAAAGCGTGTTTTATTGTTTTGCGCGCGTAAAATCTATATCATAAAGCAAATGAAGAAGCCTAAGCCGTGTATTACACTGTGATAAAACACTCCAGTCATTTGAGAACACTCGAGAAATGTAGAAAACACTCGCCTGCGGCTCGTGCTTTCTACATTTCCCTCGTGTTCTCAAATGTCTGTCGTGTTTTATCACAGTGTAATACACGGCTTAGGCTTCTTTATTTGTTAAATATAGGGTTTGCTGACAATCTCGCGCTCCGCGCTTGCATCACCTCGCTATCTCGAAGAAAATTAACTCGCAACAGAAAGATAAACGTCCGTGGAGAGACTATTTCTAACTCTGCCACGAAGCGTAGAAGTAAAATTATTTTCCTTTCAATGTTCCTGGATTACAAATTTGCGGCACAGACATAAGTGCGTTTGCTTGAGACAGTGCTCACTTCTCTCAACAGACTGGGTTGTGAAACTGGGCCCTCCCTCGTTCGGCGAGCAAGGTTTGTACCAGTACTCTGTGGTCACCGATAACTTCCTGGCTACCTTGTTTGTGCTTGCAAGGGATGTCGACACGTTTAGAAGCCAATATGACGAGAAAGTGAAGAGCTGGCTGGCAGATAATGGTTTCACTTATCCCTGGAACAAGCCCATTGCCACAGTACAGGACGATGCATGCCTCTATTTGATGAAAAAAGCTTCCCCATATCAGACAATTAAAGAGTTCCTAGAGCAGAAATATTGACTTCAAAAACTCAAACAGATCAGTTCTTGAGGCCCGAGATTTTAAAACTGTTGGACGTTTCGTTATGATAGTTGTCAAAAATGTTTTGGTTTATGACCTGTTGATTTAGATAGAAAAGAAGAGAAATAAGGACGTGTTTAATAAAGTTTAAGGACAATGAAAGGCCCAAGGAGTTGAGTTCTGTAAGGCAAGGAAGACATAGCGCGGGTGGGTGGGGGGCCTGGGGTTAGCAACCCCGGAAAATTTTATTTTGACGTTCTACCCTTGCAGAGTTGGGTTTTCCTGCAATTGGGACCACTAAATCGGCACTGCTTAGTTGCCCTTATGAGATCATAGCAGATAACTAAATTATAGGTGGATTCGCGCCAAATTAAATTTTGACACATTTGAAGTGGGCCGTCAAGCAGAGCATTTGGTTTTACAACGCATCAACTGAATGGGTGAATTTGCTCCACAATTTCACGATAACGCATACTATAATCAACAAAATCGTGGTTTCTTCAACTCAACTTTCTCTGAAAACCTAACAAACGAAAACTCTCGGTATAGCACGCTCTATCTTTCTTTGGGTCGTCACGCAATGCTTCTTGAATGAGTACCCAAGTAACGCCAGCGAAAGATCGTCTTCAAGATGTTGTATGAAGTCGGAGCGCACACTCTTATCTTTGGGCTATTCGGGGACGTGCCGCTTTATAGGGTGTTATTTTGGCGTCGCTATCCTGAACAGGGTATACAATTTTACTTGCCTCTGTCCTAAACAGGATCAGAACCTCTCCTTAACAGGATATGGTATTACGAGCCGAGAAACGTTAACCATTTCAAGGTACCAATCAACATTTATGGACAAAAATGTCATTGCTGTCGGTATCCTTTAATTTAAACTATTTTTCCACTTAGCAGTATTATAACAAGCGCGCATTGACAGAATAGATCGTCTCATAAGTCTAGTTTCTTTGTCCTACAAAGGGTGAGTTTTTGAGAGTATTTTTGTTCTAAACAGGGTCAGGATTTCAAACCCTAGGCGGCACCCCTATACCCAAACATGGATCGAGTACCCCCTCCCCCAAGCCCGTCTTGTAAAGTATTCATTGAACTGTATGTGGGTTGTACTGGGCATCGGTGTCTCCACCGCCCAGGCTCCAAAGACCGGTTTGACAAGAGGACTAATAAAACCCTCAACGACATAGATTTTTAAGTAAAATGTTTTGCGCCCTTCTTTGTTGAAAGGTTTTTTGGAACTCCACTCGAAGAATGGTTAGGGCAACGAGTGTAAAAAACAAAACAGTATTTCCATGTTCAAGAATATATTTGTTATAGATAACCCTACATTGACTAAAAAGCGACAAAGGAGCGTAATACACATCAAGAAATTGCCTCGCGTTATATTTAACCACAATAGATTGAAATTCTAAAGGAAGAATATTTACAAAGGAAGAGACCGAGGCAAGAACTCCATTTGATTTCCAACAATACAATCATACAACTAAGACATGACTACGACACCAGTCACGCTAAACTTATTCAGGTGCAAGTTGCGTGACTGATAACGCTCGGAGGTCTGAATACTAACAAGCGTGACGCCGATTAAAACGCAAACGAAATAAAAAATTATCTGTGTATGTTTTGAGTTTCAAAATCCACCCAACATAAATTAAATTACGTTTCAAGCAGCGTCCACTCTTGCAATAGCCTCCTACGCAGACGATTTTTGGGGCTCGTCACGTAATCTTTCTTCTCTCAAAGAATGTCTGCGTGGGAGCTTGTCACGCAATAGAGTTAGAATGACCAGTACGAATTGCAGCGATCATACAAAAATGAAGATTCGATTCTTACAGGCAATAAAAATGTACATCAATTGAAATAGAACAAAGGGTTTAATTTATTGCACCTACTTACTTATGGCTACTTTTAAAGTGCATTGAGCCTTCACAGTAAAATGCAGCTGCCGAGACAAACGCTTGCGTGACTTGATGTTTCAAAGTCATGCAACCGTCTGTATCGAGGGTTAAATGTAAAATTGTTGTGTCCCTGGCTTTTGCAAACAGTCACATTGTTTTCTGTTGATAGTATGCAAGAGCAAGAAAAATAATTGTTTCTCGCCGATTTCAATCTTTTTTTTTCTTTTTACATCATGCACGTATAATTCAATAAAGCGACCAAGTTTTGACCCACACTTGTCAAAAACGTTTCAATTCACAGGGCTGCAAACATTTCGATCCAAAAAAATATGAGCGGGTTTTCTTCTTCACTGTTTCCGTCTTGCGCTCTTTCCCATTTGCACACTCCCGAACTCGGATTCAGATATATTTCTACGCGACGATAAAGAGCTGTTTAAAACAATTAAAAACAACCAGCTGCAGGTTAACGAGGCAATTTCTGTTTAAGAAGCGCACCAGAACACGCCGAATGAGTCTAGATTAGGCTTTTCAGTTGTATAATACATGCCTCTCATTTGCTTAGGAATTCTGCTATCTGTACAACACCCACTTACTTTCCACAGAGGAGCATTTTATCCCCTTGTCCGTGATTATGACGCAAACTGGGGCAAGCAAAGGAACAACTGAAAACTCCTTAAAGCTTCACTCGGATTGCTTGTCAGGCCTCTCTACCAATACTCCGCGACTTTCACGGACAAAGGGCAGGAGAGAGCCCGGGGCTAGCTTAAGATTACCAGTGTTTGCACGCAGTGTATTATGTGAACGACACAGATCTGCCTAGTGATAACACAAATAACAAAGAAAACATTTTCACCCCACTAGGATCGGGGCCATATCGGCAGCTATCTTTCATCTGCCCTCCATTAAAATTAAATAATTCCTATGGGTATTTACATGAACTTGTACACGTTTCGGTCACCTGGAATTTCTCAAACTCGTAGAAATATGTCATTTGTATGTACCGTGGTTCTGTAGCAAATAAAAACCATCGAGCAACACTTGGCTTGCTTAACTAGCGCAAACGTTACGGTGAAAAAGAAACAAAATTTTCCGCCCTCCGTCAAAAGACAGACAGAAGGTGTCCGCATCCCTGAGGGGGTCGTGCGACCCATGAAGTTCTAAAAAACCCAAAACATCTTTAGTTAGTGGTCTTCCGCGCAGTTGCATTGCTAGGGAAAGCATTTCGTATCCAAAATCGTTTCCAGTGATTTGTCCATCCTCCACCGATTTTACAAATCGCCGCATTCAAATCAAATTATCTTGTCACAGCTTTAGCTCGTTCGCAACCTTGGACGCGATGTTCTTGAAATTAATCGATGTGCCGGCGATGCGTTTGAAACGAACCCCGTTCAACGACAAGCGAGGGAGTTTGCACACCTCCATTTCCCACTGCACGTGATTTGCTTCGGCGGGATTGCCAAAGCAACAGAACAACAGGAAATTTTCGCGCTGTTCATAATCACAGTGATTCGTATCCAACACTTTCCTGATTTCTTCCATCATCTCTTGCGGGTCCATGGAACTCGTCGTCTTCATGCTCCACGTGAAACGAAGGGAGCGAGGTTTTTCACCCATCGACGTGTCGTTCATGGACCTGCCGTGCAAACAACAGTAAATAAAGCATTAGCCATATCCTGACACAAAATAAAACAACAACAACAAACACACACAACACAGATCGTAACGTACAAAACTAGTATTCAATGTCTACATGATTGACAGATCATACTGATGACTTTACCTACAAACGCTTAAATTTTATAAACTCTCTGGCATCATTGAAACATACGTTAAAAACAACATCGAGTAACACTGAATATGGTGTCTAGAATATCCATTGCAACCCATCAAGCAAACTTGTCTCATCCAAGTACATTAACAACGAGGACGCATACGCCATTGAACCAATCAAAAGCTAGATTCAGTTGGCTTGTATGAATGAAGTTTGCATAGCCCTAGAACTCTTAAGTCGAAAAAGCAAACACATCCGCCATTAAACCAATCACATCCTACGTTAAGGTATTGGATTGCATCTCAAATCAACACTAGCGGCTGATTGGTCGAACGACGACTGAATTCAAACACTGTCGAACCAATCAAGTGCTAAGTTCAGTTCACCACGGTCCAGGGTGCATGCGCGAAAAGGGAAAAAGATAACAGACTGGCACTAGCCAGAGATTGGTCCAACTGCGCAGGCGCGGATTTGCCAACACCTGCCTTCTTCTTTTGTGCTTTCTGAGCGAGAGCCTAGCAAATGTTCCTCGCAGAGATTTGCGCCTGGGGCTCGAACGGGCCTTTGGGTCCGGATACACGGACTTTGCCCCGGATGAACTAGCTCCTCGGGCCCTTGAACGCAACAACACAGCTCGTCAGACCCCTCGCCATGTAAGCAACAATCAATTGTACACTGACTTAGTAATAGCGGCAGTAAGCCGTGACTTCCTTACACTGTGCTTTCATTGATAAAACAAACAGAATTCGAGTAGTGCTGGTGGCTACGGGGTGCAAACATCAACAAATAACCTAAAATAATCAGAAGTAAAAACAGATTGCATGCATTACCCGAGCAGCGAGCAACGACACTAAATCTCGGCAAAAAAAAAAAACTTCCCTTCAGGTGAGTCATTCAACAAGTTTTCGTCTGACTATTCAGTTTTCGACTTTGGAAAAAGTGTTTTTACGTAGCTACCATTCTCTTAAAAAAATCGGAAGCAGTCAGAGACAATCGGTTCGCTTTCGGCTATTTAGTTTCATTACTAACGCCGACGCCGCGGACTCGCGTAATCAGGTGATGCATGCACTTGTAAAATACAATCGTAACAAATAGAAACAAACTGAAATAACAAAACAATAAGTGCAAATTTCTGTTCATTAATAGCTGATGAAATCATATGTGGACTAATCTGAAATGGTCCCAAAGAGAAATCAGCAAGCCAACAGAACAGAATATGGCAGTGATGTGAGTGATCATGTGGGTGAGTGCGGTAAAGGTGAGATGCCAACGAACGGATACAAAGCGACCCGAAATTAAAACAAATCAAAACATGAAAACGTGAGGCATAAAGACGACATGTGAAGAGCACAATGTGTGAACCCAACAGTGCATGTTAAACATTGTTACTCCCAGCCCGCCATTAACCTGCCAAGTGATTACATCGAGAAATGAAACAATTAGTCCACATCAGTGATCAGCTATTAATTCAGTATTACAGTATTCAATCGGCAGGTCTTACGCTCTGTATGTCAACGCGTTAGCCTTAGTACGTTAAACACGCCGCTGGACACTCACAATTACGTGGGACAACTAAATCGTTGATTAGGCGTTATTACTAGCAGAAGACCACACAAAAAACGAGTATTATTTCACGTTGAAAAGCCACAATGCAAAGAAGTCACGGCCTTAAAAAACAAAACGTCCTTGAAACTTTCAAGAATCGTAACCATGCGCAACCAAACTAAACGAGTTTTCTCAGCGAGGGGTCTGGAGCTGACGCGTTTCCAAGCTGCACTGTTCCATCCAGGAGCCAACCCAGAGAAGGTACCACATGACGTCACTTCTTGCGTTGAACTGAGGGATGCTGGGAAGTAAAACAACTTACCGTGCCCCTCTCCCTGGGAGGGTTTTGTCACGAGGTGCTAGTGAGGCCGGCAAGCAGAGTTTGAAACATGCTCTTTTTGTAACGTCATGCAGTAAACAGCCTTCTCCGAGTTCCAAGCTTAACAAAGACGATCAGTTGAAGTAGTTTTATCAAAGGATTTATCACGTGTTTAATTTTTACTGTATCTAAGACATGTTACATCCGTTCATGTTTAAATACAGTTTAAAAGTTCTTTACTTAAGGACTTATTTCTGTTTAAATCTCTTTACTGAAGGACTTGTACTCTTGTTTAAGTTAGGAGCAAACTTCCGAAGAGAAATCAGGTTTTACTAACATGCGAAATACCAAACTAACATGTGCCATGTTTAGACGAAAGGACGGCAGATAAATTTAAATTCAAGTAAATTGGATTAAATGACAAGTATAAAATCTCACTTTTGACTATTTCAGGCAAGTACTTGAAATACACCACTCATAACACGCAATGTTTCAAAACAAACTCCGAGAATTATAGTGATTTGAAAGATGTTATCACTTACTTTGATACATTCGTGTCGGTCTTTTTACGATTACTCCACGTTGCACGCGCAATGCATGACACGTGGCAACGTCGTAGTCGATTGGCTAAAAAAAAGTTGGTACCCACTTGCAAGTGCATGTATACATAAGGGAACTGATTAGTCAGATTGAGTTATATAAAACACGACCATTTTACATGTAAAATATTCATTATTAATTTAAATCGCTTAAATGTATTATTATGAAACCAAAACCAATTTTTGATTAGTTATCCTGGCACGGAACAGTACAACCTCCTGATTTTAAATTCAGCCAGAGTAGCAAGCTATGCCAAAGTAACGGGTTCATTATCAACGTTGGAGTTGACAAGGTATCGCCTTCCTTTGCAGCAGACATCAACTACACAAAACCAAGGCCAGGGTTCATCTACCATATCAACTCCAAGTTGACGATTCACTTTGCGTTTTTCTCGCCGTTGCAGCACAAGATTCTTCCTGATTCAGCTTTTGTGCTATATTTGGCACTGAATACAAGGCGGATTTGTCTCGTGGTCTATTACACGTTGTCAAATGTTGTCAAGAAAGGCTTGCGTATGAAATGCAAAAATGAATTAAAAGCCCATTAAGTGGTCCAGAGAGAACGTTTACGTTTGCATGTACGGCCGATGTGGACATAAATAAGTTCAATGGTTTATTGATTTTGGATAACTTCCAGTTACAATCCCACGCATTCATGACCTGCTGTCTCATAAGTTCCCACCATGCCTTCCCCCCCCACTCCCCCGAGACACCCTCTCAACCATCTTCCTTCAATGTAGAACAAATGCCATTAAGCCATTTTCCATCGCCTTTAACATCCTACCCCCAGAAATTCTGAAAATGACACTAATCTGATTTTGTTTGGAAACGGTATATACTCTTTGCATCTCTCTATCCTCTGTACACACAGAAAGAAACTATTCATTTCAGAAACTTACAGTTTTTTGGAAAAGGTAATCATACGGTTTCGAGTTCCAATTGAACAAGAAAAAACCGTATGATTACTTATTGTTTAAAGCCAAACATGAAAAATTCGCGGACGAAGTGTCGGAAGATCTTTCTTGAAGCCACTTTTTGTATTAAGATTTTTTCCAAAGTTTCCATACAAAATTTTGGTCATCGTTTCACATGATATCATTGGGTAAGAAAATTTACCATTGTCTTTCAGGAAATCATAATAAAGAATTACGATATGTAATTTGCACTGGTGTAACACTTGGACTGCACTCCTCTCAGCCAATCAGAATCGAGTAATTTTTTCATGCATATTAGTTCTAAAAATGACTGAAAACCACTGCCTGGATGTTAAACGTCATTTCCATCAAATATCAAACCAGACAGTTTTTTAAGACTCTAGTGTAAACAAAGCTCCAAGATAGCAATCAAGCATTTCAGTGAGAACAGACAGGTGTTTAATTCACCTACACACTGCATCACCTCACATCAGATGTACAGAAGACAGATAAGAGTGAAGCTCTCTTCTAAATAGTAATAACTAGCAACTTAAGTTAGCCATACTGACTTATTTACACCTTGATTAATGAAAGCTAGTGTACAGTTAGATTCAACTGACCCTTGTCCACTGCCTCCTATGCTCCCTCGGGATACCTCTCGTGGTTCTCTTGGAGACAAGGCTTGTTCCATAGGTCTATAGAGAAACCGCCGAGTTAGCAAAGAGCCGTGACAATTTTAGCAGCCTTTTTCTCCCTTGTGTGCTTGTACAGTGACATTTTACTGTACACGTACATTATTGTGCAAGGGATGGAATACATAAAGGTAGAAAGATAACAGTGAATAAATGTGCAGTGAGTGTAGAGATAAGATTTGTGACACAAATACCACACTTTGTCCTCAACAATACAGTACAAACCCACCTATAAGAGCCTAGATTTTTTCAAATTAGCCCACAAAGGGAACTTTGTAGGTACAGTGTAGTACCTAATGGGGTTGTAGCTGCTGCAAACTGGTTTACTATTCTCTTGTTTGAAAACATATTCAGGTAATCATGTCAGAAAGGTGAGATTTTTTTTAGTTTTTTTTGGCATTTAACAGGTTCTTATAAAATGGGGAATTAAATGCCAACCATTTAGCCCACAAGTTCGTAAACACCAGGTTCTAATTGGTAGATTTTTACTGTACTCAGGGCACTGTTTCACACCACAGAAGGTTTGCAGCATAATGCTTATTGCAGTTTGTGCAGTAAGGACAGCAGTTTATTTACGATAACACAAATTTAGACAAATTCTAAGCTTTATTGATTACTTTTACCATCTTTTAAATTGATTGTAAATTGACATTATTTTAACTAGATGTGTACAAGAGAAAGGCTTACATTTACACTTAAGTTATCCAGCAGAAAATTAGCATAATTTATTGTCTATAAACAGGATAAAAGAGACTTGCAAAGCAACCATTTATTCAAGTTTAACAAGTTTCTGTAAACTGACCGTTGTCCTTGGGGACCAGGCCTTGATGCCACTGTGGGGTCCAACTGCCGACTAAGAAGTCACATGGGGTTAACTACCGGTATCTCACCCCATCAACAGTAATGATAGGTTCTTACAATAGTTTATCTTCCATGGGTTAGTTGTGTTTCAATTCCAAACCAGCGTGTTCACATTTTGGGGTTGTGGAGTAGGAAACAGGTCTGCTTGTGCAGTAAACAGGGTTAAGCCCTGGTCAAACGGACCGGCAAGTAGTCGCAAGTGGACGCAAGTTGAACTTGCGTAGAGACTTGCATTGGGTGGTTAAACGGACTCGCAAGTGTCCTCGCAAGTACACGCAAGTCGCAAAAAAAAAACATTTTAAGGCGGACTATCCTCTATTTCATTGGCTAATAATAGGTTAATGGACGTCACTCAACTTGCGTTGGCTTGGCTTGAGTGGCTAAACGATGAAAAACCTGTTTGACTTGCGTACAAATTTGATATCGACGAAAGTGTGCGCAAGTCATCGCAAGTCAACGCAAGTGCACGCAAGGCCTGGCCAAACGGAGTCGCAAGTAGACCCAAGTTTTCAACTTGCGTCTACTTGCGACTCCGTTTGGCCAAGGCTTTACTGACAAGGAGCAATGTTTCATAAAATTAACAAATTTATTGCATTTTATAGAATTTAACACTGAAAAGGCAGTTGTTTGTTGTAAACACACTGTAAGTGGCACATTATGTTGATTTAATTCAATCCACACTGTACATTATTTTGCAAACGACTCGTTAAAATTAATTAGGTTTGCAGTAACTTACTCCTAGTTGCCACTGACTTAATCACAACTAAACCTTTACCAGTTTATGTGATTGTTTAGAGCCAAAGAACAAAAGAATGTAACAAACACGTATGAAAGAATTTGCATTGTATTCAGAACAACAACATACTGAATAGTACATGTAACCTAAAATTCACAATCACTAAAGGCTGGTTTTCACTAGCGACAGAGTCGTAGTTGGAGTCGTAATCAGAAGAGTAAAGCGGTACGATCTAGTGAAAATTAAACCGATGGAGTCGGAAGCAGAACACTGACTCTGCTTACAACTTCGTTGCTTACGATCAAATGAAAACTGCATTGTCGGAGTCGCAAGCAGAAGCGGAAGAATAAACCAATGACAATGTTCAACTCCGAGCCCTGGGATTGGCTGGTTCTTCCGCTTCTGCTTCCGACTCCGATAACCTTGTTTTCACGGGATCATAAGTGATGGAGTCATAAACGGAATTGGAAGAAATGGACACGTTCTGATTCTTCTGACTCCGATTCCGTCAAGCTTGACTCTGCTTGCGACTCCGATTTTCGATTTTCACTACGTCATAAGGTCTCTAAAGACTCCAACTACGACTCCGATTCTGACTCTATCGCTAGTGAAAACCAGCCTTAAAAAAGAACAAGACCTTTGTCAGTCTCCAAAAAAGGAACTGACACGTAAGCCATCCACAACCATAAAACAAGCAAGTTAAAATGAAATACAATCAGATCAGAGACAAACTACAACTGTTGGACTTGATTAGGAACTACTAGTGGGGTTTGAAGTTGTTTTGGTTTTCCTGTTGCATCTACATTTGAAATAAAAATTTCCATAAGGCATTAGGTTTAATCACTTTTGCCTGTGTTTTATCATTCCCCAAAAATCATGATCCTTCTGATCAACTACAAGTATTATAACATCTAGCTTGGTTTAATTTTAGAGCAGGTAGAGTGATTTTAAACTGAATGGCTTGGTGCAAGACTGATTTAAGTTAATTTCGAGTGAACTTTTTTTTACCTCAAAAGTGTCTAAATTTTTTAAAACGAGCAAAAAATGAAAAAAATTCCCCTTGTACTGCCTTGTTGAATTCATCATGCATGCTTCGATATTTTGCCTTCATTTTTCTCAGAAACAAAGAGCAAACCAGCCAAAAAATACAGGGGAATATTTTACTACTAAATTGAAAAGCACAAGTAAAAATTCTGGCACTTTTGAAGGAATAAAACTTTCCCCTGAAAAAGTCACTTAGGTCAGTCTAGCACAAAGTCATTCTATTGTTGGCCAATCTGATTGTGACCTACATGGGGACAATGTTGTTCTTTTTTTTTTTCATGTTTACCAAACAGTCACTGTTTCCAACATCATACATGTACAGAATGTATATTTCTAACGTTCAAAAATGAGAAATTTGTATTTGAAACTTTCTGCCAAAATAAGAGTATAATTTAGGGTAGTAATACGTACCTCTTACTAAATCTGGACGTAAGCTTGCTAAGGAGCGAAGGTCTCCCACCGGGACCCAAAGGATCGTTAGCTCTCTCAGGCCCATTTTGAGTGCGAGGCCGTGTCTGACCACTGTGGAAAGTGCTCCGCGCTGTCATATTTCTAGTTCCTAGCCGCGAGGATTGGGGTTGAACTTCGGAGTTGGGATTGGTTCTCCTGGAAGAAATAAATGGTGATTAAAAAATTAAAGGGCAGATATAGGTACAAGAAAAAATATCAAGTTAATTTCAAAGTTGCTTTGTCATAAGAAGCACAGACATATTTCTAGACAACAATACGTAAATCAAAAGATGAATACTAATTTTCATCTGAAACTACACCCAGATAAAATACATACATGTACAATGTGTGATGAAGCTGGATGCAAGAAAAAGATTAACTTTCAGCAGTTTTAACCAAACTTTAAGTTGCATGTCAGAAAGAATTTTTACTGCAGTACAGAAAAGACTAACAGCTTAATTTTCAGTTGATGTTTACAAGTCATTGCCATTAAATTACACAGTATAAATTGACAATCAGCAACAAGTACCGAAGTTGAATAAGCAATATTTTGAAAGAGTAAATTTAAACTTTATTCAAGCTTCAAAAAAGCTAATGACTACAGTAGGTTGAAAGAATACAGAAATAAATAAATTGATCACATTTCATAGATGTGGTACAATTGTATTTCTTCGCAAACTGAATTTTAGAGAAAAACTGAATAGCCACCTGTTTTGCTATTTCCGTGATTCAATCCAAAACTTTCATTCGGATGACAAATGTCTACTAAGACCTACACATTGCTTCTAACAGGCTGTTGAATGCTCTCGAGTTTCCATGCACAACAATCTTGAAATGCCAGACCCTTAACAGATCTCTGTTATGCTGCAACCATAGTTAGTAACTATGCTGCAATACTATCAGTGTTGTTTTCTTTGATTTGAATCACAAATGAATCTTTGCAAGGAAATAGCAGATTGCACAGCATAAAGTGGCTATCAGCCAGGAGGAATATTGCATGGAGGCAAATAACACCGACAAAAGGGAAAAAATACTGTGCTTGTCATGGATCACTCTGAAACTAACGTAATTAAGGACAGAGCACACTCACCCGGCTCTATGCCTATTTTCCTGGTGAATAGCGACTGGTGGGAGAGATCTACGTGTGGGTGATAACCTGTTACCAAGATCTGGTGGAGGTTGCTTAGAAGTGGGTCTGCCAGCACCCACACTACTGCCACTAGGGCCAGGTTCTGTCGCACTAATAGAAGGCAGAGAAACGAAAAGATAAGAGATTGAGTTATTTGGAAGAGCTTTGCAGATTAACCCAAATTCACAAGAAAGAAGACACCAGTGGAAGCAAGAAAGACATTCTAAAGGAAGAGGTTATAACAAAGATGCGCAAAGCTTGCATTTGCAATAGCACATGTACGAATATAATAATGCACAAGATGTAGTGTTTGAATGCCTTATTGATTTCTTTTCTGCCCTTCTGACTCTGACTATTATTTAAAGTGTCTCTATGGCCAACAAGGTTTTTGTAGTTTTGGTATCTCTATAATGGGTAAAAATGCATTCTAAGCAAAAACACTGGATTCTAACATTTTAGTGCTCTAAGATCTAGCTTTAAAGTTTCTGCTCCAGCCATGTCCAGTGAAGCTGACTGTGAGTCCATGTGTAAAATGAGTCTGGGTTTCTGAATTGGCCGTTCCGAAATTCAGCAGGGAACTGGGGTGAGTTTCACATTTTAACCAATCAATAAACTAACACCACCATATGAAATATCATGTTGAGATTAGTCATTTGACCAAGTATGATGACAGCATCACCCAAAACCATATAAACTCTTAAAATTTTTCATAAGTTTTGTTACTACTGTCAAATCCCATCATGCACCTATTATTTGAAAGAAGCGGACATGAAAATCGCTATGTTTGTCCATTTTAAAGAGTATCACGGAAACCATAAAAGTTTTTAGATTTATATGAGTTTGGGGTACACCATCTAAAAATTAGAGACGTTTGTATGGATTTTGAACCACATGTTCACAGGTTGGTCTCTTTTCACCCTAAAAGCATCATACCTGGCCAAATGACCAATCGCAACATGACCTTTCATGTGGTGGTGTCACTTAATCCATTTGTTAAAGTGCACCTAACCCCCAAAATTTTTTTTCACTAAAACAATAAAGCTTATTTTGTGGAGTAATTAGCTGCAAAAATTTTTCGATTTGGTTAAAATCCTCGAATTTCTGTGCCCCCTTGAAACCGAGTTTTGTATGGTTCACGACCGAGCATAAGGAGTCTGGGGAGACTAAAGCCGTGACGTCACTTCGAGAATGAAAGCTTTGGCTGTCCCAGTCGGGCCTTTAGCTCTGTGTGAGCGTGGAAGCCTTTTTGCCGCACAAGTTTTTCGCTGGGGGCTCCACAGTTGACAGATTTCTGTTTTTATCAACAATATCTTCTACTTCGTCGCATTCGAAAATGAGCTTTGACTCAGGAGACTCCGAAATTTATTATATCGCTGAAGAGAATGACGACTCGCACTTGTAAACAAAGCAAAGTGAATAGTTCAATGATGACGGCCGAGCTGATTTATATGCTGACAACTCTCTGGCCAACGAAGAATGGATAGACAAATGAGGTGGATGCTGACAAAGAACTCGGACGAGCTCTGATGGACAGACCTGAAGGCAATGATATGCAGAAGTCAAAGAGACTGTAGCGTGTGGTGCATATATTTACTAAATTTGCGCATTCTTCGATCTCGCATTAACATACTTTCGTATAAATAAAAGTCAAGTGCGTTAACTTTCTCAAATTATTTTAACTTCACTCGTTCAACATAGACCAAAATGATTATCCCATGACACAATGTTTGTGTTCTTTTCCTGCGAGTGTGGAAATTGTAGCGTTGCTTCCCTTCAAAACATCAGCGAATGCTATTGTTGTTATTATTATATTAAAGTGAGTTAGAAGGTTGTCAAGACTCAAAGAAGAGTGATCTTGTTCTTGAAGATATTGGTGCTGATGTTACCTTAACGTGTGTTACTGAATATCCAGGAATTAAACCTGTATGGCTTCAGAAATGGAGTTTTAAGATTAGTAGTGGGCAAATACAAAACTCTCTGTCGGCTGTGCCGACTGACTGCTGTTGTTTCTCAGATCAGATGCAACAACGGCTGCATGAATCGATGGACGGTTATTCCAAATTCGTCTCGCTTTAGTCACTGAGTCAGCAAAATCCCTTCCTCTCTCTGAAAATGCAGGCATCGAGCGAAATCATCTGGTTTGAAATACTTTATGGAACAGATCACGAACTCTTAGACGGCTATCACTTTGCACGAATCGAGCCATCACTTTGTACGTTTCTTCTCTTCAGGACATCTCTCCATAAAATGGTATAGCATAAAGCGGAGTACCTCCTGTAAGTTTGTTGTGTTGCTACATCACACTACAGCGCACCTGGCTAGCATTTTTTTCGAACAACTTTTCCAGCCTTTCCCACAGAAACAAGTAAATATGCGAATCTCAGAATCATCATGTTCTCGATTTGACATCACATCCGGCCCTCGACCCATTCTCCGTTAAACTCGGTCGTGGACCAAAATGGCGGCATTTCACGTACTTTGACGAGCCATAGAAAATCAAAGATTTAACCAAACCGAAAAATTTTTGCGGCTAATTACTCCACAAAATGAGCTTTATTGTTTTATCGAAAAAAAGGTTTTAGGGTAAGGTGCACTTTAAAATTTGAAACGGGCCCCAGTTCCCATGCTGAATTTTGGAACGGCCCAATGGGTCATGACGTCATGTCAGGAATTGCCAAATCTTGCTAGTTCAGAAGTTGGCAAATGAAGTTGGCAAATGAAGTTGGCAAATGAAGTTGGCAAAGTAATCCAGTCATCAAATAACCAAAATAACAACAAAGCTTTGATTTTGCAGTCAACTTCATTGGGCATGGTCAAAGCGAGAAATTCAATCAGAATTAATTTCTTTTTTTGGTTTGCATACATTTTTAGACATTGTAAAGATACCAATACCGCAAAAACACTGTTGGCTGTATGGACAATTTAAACCCAAATGCGGAAATGCAGTACTGACTTTGCAGACTGGCACATACCGGTATATATGTATATATCTACAACACCAAGATAAAACTGCAGTCATGGCATACACTGTATGCGAGGTATATTGTAATGCTGCTTAACATGTTGGTCACAAACCTTTCTCCTTTCCCATTTGTCTGACTAGAAGGTGTTTGTGATGTACTGTTCCTCTCTTCTGCTCGTTTCTCACCATAAACATAAGTGTTTCTTCTGACAATTCCTGGTGGCATGCTGTGTTGCTAAAAGATATAATGATAAGTTCAAATCAGCACACTGACCACTACAGCTTCAGGTATCAACGGTTATTAACAAGTCAGCTGCACAGGGCTCCTTTGGACTGGTGCTTGATGGGGAGCGAAGCTCCGGGCCATTTTTCAAAGTCAGAAGAAACCAAGATTGAGTAGCTAAATTAGTTTACGACATTGATAAAACCAATTTTCAGAAATAGCAGGAACTTCATCGGAATGGTGATCTGAGGTGCTGAATGGTTAATCCAATCACCAGTTTGCCATTTTCAGACACTGGAAATGCATCTACCTCTTGACTGTCACTGCTAAGTCGGTAAGAAATTATAACATTACAGATTTACTGTAAGGAAAACATAGATTTGAAGCACTCTCATAGAACAAACCCTTTGTGTCTTTCCTCTTCGATTTCTATCTGCTGCACGTTCAGGTATTTCAGCCTTGTTGGGATTTGAAGCTCGTCCAATAGATGATGGCACTCGCTCATCATTGGGAATGGCATTCTTTATCACACCACCTCTATCCCGATCCCGATCCCGCTCTCCTCTGCCTATAGGCTTTGCTTGACTCGACACGGTTCCACCTGTTTCAGTAGCAGCTCTGTTGAAAATGTTTAGCATTGGTTATCCTACATTCTATCAATCCAAGGGCAAAACAACAACATTGCACAAACCTTTCTTCAGTAACAGTTATTACATCAAAAACAAGCTTATACTTAACTACACTTTGTTATAATTAAACAGATTACAATGATTTATTAAAATAGTCTCTAGGACTCATACAAGTGACAAATTGATTCCCTAACCCACATTTCGGGCCCCCTCCCTTCCGAATTCCTTAAGAAAAGTAATCAAAGGTAATGATTTTCAGAGCTAAATCGACTCTGGTGTCTGTATGAAATCTTGACAAGAAATTCTGTAATAAGAGCAAACAACTCTTAAAAGCAACAAAAACTAAATCATGACAATTGAACCCAGAGTTAACGCCTCTACACTTCAGCTAGCTGTCTTGAATAAGCTAATTAAAAGCGTGCAAGGTTAGCGGTTAGTATGCACAACTCTAAAAACTCAACTAGTAAGCAGAGAGAGATCAACATTTCCAACATAAACAAAAAGTTGAAAATGAACTTAATGTTCTTTTAGGAAGAGTACAGAGAGACAAATGAAAATAACATCAAAATAAAAGGTTAGTACAAAATTAGATAGGGTGCAACCTAATCATGCTTGCCTGCTTATACCAGGGCCTGTTTTATGAGGAGTGCGCCCTTCAGTATACCTTCTAGGTAATTCACGATCTCCTCTCTCCCGCCTTGCACTGGCTCGGCTTGGCCGAATAGGAGCAGGCACACCAGATGGCATAGATGTACTTGGTCTTGGCGCACTTGTGTTTTTCCATCAATGGGTCACTGGAGCCATTCAACTGTAAACAAATAAATGACTGAATTATCTCTTCAGGGACCAACGGAGAAAATGGATACCGTAAACACCGGCAGATAAGCCACACTCCAAGTTTGCCAACTTAAATTTCAGAAAAACGTTTTTTTTTGGAAAGAAATTGAAATAATTCAAGTGGAGACTTGAGGAAGATTGTTTTCACATACATTTCTTGAATTACTGCAAACCCACTAACATTGAAAACAGAATATTTCAAACTTAAACCCTTACCTAAGGATTCATTTTGACACCAAGGCAAAAGGCAACCCAGAAATAGCCTATTATGGAACTACATTCACAGACTCACAAAGCTAAGATTACTCACTGTTAATTTTTGCCTTCTCTCGTCTAAGAGGAGGTACGTGGCCATGACCTCATCATATCTATTGTTTGACAAAGCTTCCTGGATCTCATCTCGTGAAAATCCCATTTGAAGCATAATTTCTGAACGTAAAAAAGTTGGAATTACATTTTGAACAACATGAAGTTCTGCTAACAGTTGAACAACAGTGTGTATAGATATGTACTATTATAAAATTCTTACCTATTCTTCTTTCATCTTTAAAATCAGGTGTAGGTTCACTATACGGTTTAAGTTCTTGGTTATCATATCCTAAATTCATCCACTTGTCTGACATAATTTGCTACAATGCAAATAAATTTTACAACTTAAGTACCACCATTACAGCAATTATTCTTAATGTATGAATCTCTACAATAAAATCTAACTATTAGTAATAATCAGAAACACAAATCCATGCAAGATAACAAAACACAACATTTGAAGTTCCTGCTGCATGCATCAAACATGACATCTTAATTCTTCTTAACTAAGCCTACACTGCTTCATTCAAAGGAGAATTTGATAGTTTGCCATGATAAGTTAAACGATTTTCTTTATTCTAGTCTGCTACTTCAGTGCCACAACACATTGATAATTATTGTAAGGAACGTCTACTGCTGCTAAAGGGAAATAACAACATTAATGATACCCACCTCCAGTCTAGAACGTTTCGTGGGATTAAGCACTAAAAATCTCTTCAATAGATTCTCACAGTCTTGGGAAACAAAGAAAAAAAATCAAATTGAACCAAATTACATTATGCAAAGCATTTCAATGCAATTTTCCCACAGTCAGCTTTGGTTAACACCTTTTTTTTCTGCTTAGCAGCAGAAAAGTATTCAAACCTACAAATAAACTTCACTCCTAAAGCTGTTACGTATCTTCAAAATTTAAGATGACTTTCTCTGTAATAAGGTTTACCAAGGGCAACTTAAACAGATCTAATAGACATAATAAGGGTGCAGACATGTAGATCTGAATCATGGTATCATTAAAACAAATTTCCATCTACCGACTCACCTGTCGACATATAAAAGGGTATCCTATATTTTCCTCGGAGGACTCTTTCTCTTAATTCCTACAAAGAATAAGTCAAAGTCGCTTTCCATTAAAATGTTGACTGACAGATGTACATCAACATGTGTGGATTGGCTAGACAAAAGAATGAAATTCACAATGGATGAGACTGACAATGGTAAACAAAAATATTCTTACTTTTAAATTTTGTCCATCAAATGGAAGTGATCCGCTGACTAGAGTGTATAAAATTACACCTAAACTCCAGACATCAACCTCAGGGCCATCATACTTCTTCCCTTGAAATAGCTCTGGTGCCGCATAAGGTGGGCTGCCACAGAACGTATCTAGTTTGTTGCCTGGAGTGAATTCATTACTAAAACCAAGTCTGCTATCTTAATATTCATGTCTCCATCTAAAAGTAAATTTTCAGCCTGGGAAGAGAAGAAAAAGAAACAGAAATATTTATCACACTGATCACCACTATCAAGTCATCGCAGAAAAAAAAAGCCAAGTCAGATTTCTTGGTGCAATTAAATTTTGTTCTTGGGCAAGTGAAAAGATAAGTTTAGCAAGCATGTGAAATTAACCTCAGTAACCTTAAGGATTTGAGTGAAAATGTCAGCTTTCACATCAGAAACTAATTCAAATTTAAGGCTGCCAGGTAATTGAAACAATGAGTTGAGAGCATGGATTACTTTAAAATCTTAGCATACTTTGTTTGCAGTTGTCCTCAGATTGCCACATTGGCCTTCTTAACTGGATTTCAATTTTCTCCTGCTTTACAAGGGTCAAAAGGTATGAATTCTCCAAGCATACAATGTATAGTCATACCAGTCTTTCAGTGATAGTTTTGAGAAGCTGTTTCCACATTAAAACAATATCCTTGGGTCCACGATAGCTGTTATCCTCATGACTTGTTGGTAAGGCAATGTGTTGATGATGTAAATAAATATTGATATATGGTAGGTATTACTAGTTTTAAAAGCCTCCAAAAGCTTTTACTGGGCAACACGCCAATATCAGTATAACAACTGATTAATCATCATTTCTGAGCCAACATTTAACAATTGGCATTTGACATCTTTTCGCAAAGAATCAAAGGTAACCACAATAAGCTTAGGTGGCAATCTAAGCGACCATAAATTCATCGACTGGATTTGGGGAAAACTGTATTGTCGGTGGCTGATTGCACTTGACGACCTGGCACCAAAAAACCATTAATGAAAAGCCGCAATGGAAGGCATCCCTTCCCTTCCCTAATATTTTGCATCGCATGTAGGATCAAATAGTTAAAATAAAATGCCTACATTGAACTCCCTACCTTGAGATCTCTATGAATGACATGTTTCTGATGGCAGTACTGCACAGCAGATACAATCTAAAACAGAGCAAAATGGTTCATCATTAAATATTAGAGGATTTCAACTGCTATTCTTCCACATGCAGGGATTATGAAACTAAACAATCAAGCAATCACCTGTCTAAACTTTGCTCTTGCCTCCTTCTCCTTCATTCTACCATGTGCTACAAGGTAGTCGAAAACTTCACCTACAAACAAATTAGAATAGGGCTTGATTCCATTACCCTACACTAGTCCCCAATAAAACAAAATAAGGAGTGCAAATAAAGTATGTCACTGATTAGTGATGTAAATAGCAATCCTTTGCAAATTGTAGATTTTGAGGTGTATTGTTTCAAAGAAGTGAATAAAAACAAACATATATAATGATGTAACTTTGAAATTTATGTACCTCCACTTGCATACTCCATCACAAGGTACAGAGTCTTGTCAGTTTCTATGACCTCATAGAGCTTCACTGTAAAATTAAAAAACACATCAGCACACCTGCTTTGCAAAAGCACTACAAGTTTGATAATCTTCTCTTTAATGGATGCTATTAAAGTAGCCCTTAAATCCCAGCAGAGCTATGAGGCATTCAAGTTTTCTCAAGGGATAAAAAAGAATTAACTTTGTTTGACCCCACAGCGATCACAGTCAGAATTGCAATTCACTTTGAGTCACCCTTCAGTGAAGCACGCTATGTACAGTGAATAAGAAAACTTGCCAAGTACACTAGTGTATTCTGTACAGTGCCCCTCATGTTTTTTTGGAGTACATGTACTGCAGGGATTCTGCCATGAAAACTGCATGTACTAACAACCTACAATAAAGTAAATATTGAACTGGGATATCAAACTTCCATATCAAACAAAAAATTAAACAACGGCATACATGTACATATAATATTTAATGAACAGAGCATGTTTAGAGGATTAATAAAGGATAATATGTACGAGTTTCCAGCTTTCTGTAGGGAACAAATGGCAAATGATAGTCTGAAGTAGGCTCTGCTTGGGGTGCAAACGACATGAATTTCTTAAGACATTGACTAGATCTCCCAATTTTCATGAAATTAAATTCAGAACAAACCAAAAAATATATATTTACCAATGTTGGGATGGTCAAGAAACTTCATGATCCTGACCTCTCGAAACAACTGCAAAAAATAAAAATGAATAAAATAAATAATTGTTCATATAGGAAAAAAAACACTGAATTATACAAACCAAGCAGAATTGACCTCTGAATAACAAAATGATTTCAGTACTTTTGTAACAAACACAGGCTACATGAATGATGGAGCTTAATTTTCCCAGAGTATAAAGGATTCAAATGCTAAATCTGTTTGGCTACAAGTTTACAGAGACCTACACATGAGATACAGATTATTTGTTTATATATCATACCCCCTTATGACAAAGCATGAAAGTGAAAGTATTGTGTTTAAGTGTAGACCAAAAAACTGAACCTAAGAGTCCCATTAAAACATTAGCTTCCCATATACATGCATAGCCACTAAACGGTTTACATGTATATGAAAACACCTACAGTAAATGTACATTGTATTTGTCAGAGTGCAACTTGCAACCAAACTCTATAGCAAACATTAAATTTTTTTCAAACGCTAGAAAATTGTTCAAAACGTTGACAATTGACCTTCCTTCCTGCTTTGATAATGCATACTTTTCTGAACATGACAATGCAGCTAAATGACTCTTTGCCAATGGAAAAGGTATAGAGAACTTGCAAGTAATCAAGCGCCTTCTAAGAGTGATTAAAAACTACACACAAATCACTGAAGACGAATACTAAATCAGTGGATGTAAATCACAATGTTCAATGTCACAAAAGATAATAATAAATGATAACAAGAAATTACTAGAACACCACAGAATTACTGCAAAAAGAAATTGTAAAGGACAAGAATACTTGACAATAAAAAGGTTGCATTGTGCTATAGTAATAGTCCTAGTACACGATACGCAAAGTGGAAAATGTAAAAGCTACCATCTGCAACAATGTTTTAAAATTCATGTTATCTGATGTTTCTTTAAGGGCACAATTACTAACAGCACTACACCTGTATTTGTACCAAAAAACATACAAAGCCAATATCTATCAGTTTGTTGCTGCATTCTCCAAGACATTCCACACATTGGCACTACACAACATCAAGGAAAATGATTGAAGCCAAAAATAAATGGTACTTAAGCACCTCACATAATGTGCCAGTCTGCTATTAAAAGCAAAAACAACTATTAAATAAAAATACTATATAACAGAAAACTTTTATATTTTGAAAAGACGAAAAAAAAAACAATTTAGTGAAATTTCTGCATGCATTGCTAGATAAACCAATGCACTTCTTAGTTTCAATTTTGGGGCTTAATTGGATAACAATAACAGTATAATGTTGCAATGGGAAATGTGTTCTTGTTATATCTAAAACAAAAACTCTAGCATCTGTCATCTTCAACATTACATTTATTATGTTACAGTTGCCATACATGTAGATGACTACTATAGATTAAGGTGAGTTCCAAGATGCAAGATTACCTGTACAATCTACCTTGGCAGTATTTAGAAGCTCGTTTCTGCTAATGTTACGAGGAGAAAATCTTATACACAAGAAAGATTAATTTTGGAAATGACTGACGAAAAGATTAAACTGTTGGTAAGAATAATGCTCACTGCATGTCATTCAGTTTCTTACGACATTTAAATTAGCCGGCATAGTTGGGAACACATCCTTGAGAGAATATATATTATTTTAATTCCACGCTTGAATATGAATTGGTATTTTAATAAAAAAAAATTGATGTTGATTACCTTTGGGAATTACATGGCTAATAATCGGGATAAAGACAAAAGACTGGATTGCTGTCTCAATCTTTCCTCTTTTTTCAAACCTTTAATTTAACACAGTGATCATAAAATATATTTGTTACAAATAGCAAAACCCTCGACCAGACCTCTATGCAACCAGGAAAAATGAAACAAAGCTGGCATAACTAACTAACGACAACAATAAAGGTTTTGTACACATTATGTGTGAAAAACAGATGCTATGTGGAATAAAAGCTAACTGAAGCTTCAATTTCCTTGTTTTAAAAAACACAAATGGATCAATATGCAAGCACTTGAAGATATCAGATGTGCTTTTTCTTCAATATCTCACTTGCTGCTGTACACATACACTGACAGCCTATATTAACACTGTTCTCATCGTGGCAAATTACAAGTAATATCTAGTACAATTACTGCATTTAAATATAAAGAACCAGCACATTTTCATAAAAGCAACAAGAAAATTTTGTTTTACGAACCTGAGTATAAACATCAGACCATTTGGTATCTCAAGTGTTGAAAGTAAAACTCTAGACACTTTACACTAGAATATTATTGTACTTGCAGCCCATGTAATATCAATAGACGAGTGACTGACTGATGTCTTGCATCTTCGATTTACCTATGCGATCACTTCAAATACTAACTGGGTTGTAGACATACAAACATTTCAGTGCAACATCTTTTTGTCTGCTTGCATTGTTTATGGTAATGTTTTATACTGTGGGTAGTGCATATGATATCTGATCGAGACAATCGTTGATCAATAATATTGTATCATTAAAGAATTAACCTTAAAAGAATTAACCTTAAAACAAAACATGCTACTTTACTACATGTACAAATCTCGTAAGCTTGAATTTGCAGCTTCACAACTCTCTTAAGTTGTAACATCTTCAAAATGCAACCAGTCGTGAATTCATATCCAAATTATGATAAGACTTGCGCAAAAAATGGTACATGTACGTGTACAAATCAGTAAAATAGTTTCACATAAATGATGACATGAAAAGAAAAAAAAAGCACATGTGCATGTGTACCAATAGATTTTGCAATCACTATCTTACAAAAGTCCTGTTTTGTGGTACAACACATTATCATATAACTCAAACAACACCAGTTTACCTGTGAAAAAATGTTAATGGGGAAAGTCCACAAAGCTAACTGCTTGAGCCTACAAGATCTACAATAATTGAGGTATAGCTCTACACAAGTACTACAGCTGTAACTGGGGCTGATACATGTACACTGAATCTTGACCAACCACAAGATGAATTGGACAAACAAGCCATGGGTTTTAGCAAACTATTAGTACACATCTGGACGATAAAACAACAGCTGGAAGGCTATCAACAACCACCATGTGAAACCTGGCTTAAGTGTAACAACATGGCAGGACATAAGTGAAAAATTCAAATAGGTTTCTTGCTGGCTGAGCTTGCGAAAGGAATGAAAAATGAGGTTCTCACACACTAAAGAGGAGTTAGAATGTCAAACGTCACACTAGGTCTCGAAACTTGCCATACGAGCAACAGCTTTATTTTCTTGTGTGGCAGACAAATGGCATTCAATGTGTGAGAACCTTGCTGTTATTCAGAAGAACTAATTAGGGGCTACGCATAGATATACCAATGTGGTGAAAAAATACCTTCACAGACTTCAAAATAATTTGTAAAACATAAACAGTTGATGGTAAAGTCACCCAGTAATTGCAATGCTATCTGGAAACAATTTGGGGGT
Source organism: Platygyra sinensis (assembly GCA_019787425.1). NCBI lineage: Eukaryota > Metazoa > Cnidaria > Anthozoa > Scleractinia > Merulinidae > Platygyra > Platygyra sinensis. The sequence continues at coordinate 38,209 of JAHPZR010013072.1, forward strand.
GCCCACAATCCAGGAACAAAATTGGTTCCTAAATTCACTGACAAAACTTTGAGACAGAAAAGGGCCAACACAACATTGGATTTCACCCCGAATGTCCCATTATAACTAGAGTGTCTGGGAAGAATCCTTTTAGCACATCAAGGTACAAAGACTATAGGATAAAAATAATAGTGGCATATTGTGTTGACTTCCCCGCAGATGCCAATAATGGAACAACAAGACATATTCTTAATCTAACTGAGTACCGACTTAGGAATATATTTACAAAGAGCTACTAGAATATCAGATCTAGATCTTACTCTCTTCGAATTCACCGCTGCTTGAAGGATAAGCCGACGTGTGGTGTACAAAAACCCGTGGATAAATAACGTAACACCTTTTCACATATCAACGGTGACGTAAAACCCTCACTCTGGTACACGCAGCGAGGACAAATTAACAACGGAGAAAAATATTTTATCACCGAGTGGACAAAATCTCTGCCGAACCGCTGCGTCTACCACACAGTTTTGTAAATATTCAAGGGTAGCCGACCTACTCGAATTTTATCAGTTCACATTGCTGCACAGGATGGAAAGAACTTTGTACATTAATCTGAAAAATTGTGCAACGCTACTGACCCGAGAAATTCCGAGTAAATCTGCGGGGATTTCAGCAACAGTTTTCATTCGTCGGATTTAAAAGTTGCATTAGCTAACTGACCGAGAAAATCTAAAGAAAACACGTGCAATACAATTGACTAACACTTTATTAATAAAACACAACCCGAGATGCTGTCTAAAATTTTCACTTCGCATCACAACAAAACTTTGTACCGTCACAAGTCTGTGCCAACAAAGTTACAATTTTCTACCTCAACTAACCCATTTAACAAAAAGCAATCTTTCGCCATGCAACTAATTATACTTCCATGTAATGCAACTCCACACGAAAATTGAACAAATAAAATAAAGCTGTGAAAAAAAAAACTTCAGTCAACCTTTCGATTTTGGAAACACCGTTTCTACTTCTACGATCGCTTAATTTTCAAAACATAAGATTGTATCCGAAAGAAAATATCAAGCCTTCGTGGTGCTCTAATGCCAATGTTAGCAGAGTCTTCTATCAAACTGACAGTAATATGTAAACGAACAATTTCAGTTTAGAATACAGAGTTTTTCCCTGAACTAAAACTTATAAGCTCGGAGAAAAATTAACGCATGCAGTTAACGTGTAGAGCTGTAGCTCAACGGGCTTTGTACCAACGAGATCGTGGGTGTCTCAAGTAGGCGACGAAATCTTTACTTTTGATAGTTATACAAGATGAAAACGGTAAATTACGTGGTTTGATGCGCTCTTCAAAACGAACCGAAGGTTCCAACGTTGCTTTCGAATACGTAATTACAAGCGACAAGCTAGAGAGGATAGCTACCTTGATCGACGTTAAACTTTCTTCCGATTTCGTCTAAAATAAAACATACCTTTTGCAAGCTGCTCGGGTTAAGCTGCGTCTTGTCAATAATCTTGATGGCCACCTTTTGGAGGGGGAAAATATAAAACTTAGTGAAGGCGTTGGGCCGGTCTGTGTTTAATTATTACACTCTCTCCCTCGCAGCGAGCAATAAGCAAGACGATCGAACACCATGAATCCACAAGAGCATTTGCCACTGCAAATAGAGATGGATAAACTATTTACCTCCTTTCCCGTCGGAACATGCTTGGCAAGTTTAACTTTGGCGAAATTCCCTTTTCCAATAGTTTTTATCAGGCGATATTTGCCTATGTGGACTTCCTCCGCATTCGAGGTTGAAGAGCGGTTCCGACTCGTTCTCGAGCCAGATGATGTAGAACTGTGGCCATCGGGGACCTAAGAGAGATCAAAATGACAGCAAATAAAGGATTATACGTTTGCCCATTATCCAAGGATCAAGGACATACGCTAGAGTGTGCGATGAATTGGCAATTTAACGAAAATTGCCACTCAGATCGCAGACCTTGTCGGGAGTTGGCCCATAACATGGTCGCTCAGGCAGAGAAGACATGGTTGTAAACTTTCTTTTCTCTTCGTGCAGAACCGCTTGTTTTAAGTCTACTAAAATGCTGAACAGTTCCAAATATGTTTCTTCTATCAAATTCCAGGCAAACCTACAACTCTCCGTTGCGTAAGAAAGCCGCAAACCACGGCAGACTCGACGCGAGGTAGAGTCGAAAATTGCTTGTCTTGTTTAAATACGGCGTCTTGGCGAAACAAAGCCAAATTTTTCGAAATTCACCTTCGTTGTGCGGACCCTCGGTCGATCTTGGCCACTATGTTCCATGGGCAAAGAATGCTCTCAGCCCGTCCGAAGCCGTGCTGCCGTCTTGCCGAATTTCAAATCCGTCTTTCCAGTAAAATTTTCCTCCAAACACCACAAAATCAAATGTTAGGTTTCGGGTTCAAACATGGAGGCCGGGAAATTCTGAAGTGCCACGGCCTCTGCGCACTGCACGAAGCCGGTCCAGTCTCTCCTACACGCCCCTCGGCCAAACTTAGCTGCGCGTAAATGAATGCAAGGCTTTGTTGGTCCACGCCTGGCGGAAAACATGCGTTGGTCCGCGTTGCGTCGGAAGAGCGAAATAATGGCTAACGGATGCAGGCGTGAAATACAAAGGGGATTCTAGAAAACTACTATGTTCCACGTTCCGAATAGTGCCCATTTATTTTCCTGTGGAGAATATTGAATTTCTATTAAGGTATAGGTGTTTTCATTCTGAGAATGCTTAAGGGCATATTACAAAAAAAAGGTAAGACGCGGATCGCGAATTTTGCGCGGACACAGTACCCCAATGTACTGTACAGTATTGGCATCCCATTTTCAAATCTACCTTCCTCTACCCCGAATCGCAAATCAGAGACACAAATCAATACAAATGTGTTTTCACAGGAAGCCTTTATTTTTCGAGTAAAAATAGATACTGTCACTAAATTATTCAATTCAGGTCAACTTTATTTAAAACATGGTAGCCACTTTCAGCACCAGGCTGGTACAAACAATAGTACTGGACTATTATAATAAAAGTATCAATATGTATAACAAAGTAACGAAGTCCAATAAAGTCTAACAAATACGCTCATAGTTTCCGGTTTGTACTTATAGGGTTAGTGGATAAGGTTTTGCGTAGAATCGCCAAATAGAATTGTAACACCCACCCCTCCCTGCCAATGCTCATATCTCCACTCAGTGTACCCTTTTTGTACCTCGCGAACATGCATTTCCTATCAAACAAGATAAAGAGAGTCTTGTGGTTTTGATATGTAGCTTTGTGGTTTATTTTAAATGGTCAGCTATTTCCGGTGTCCGGGAATATTGATCTGTTTGATTTATGGCGATTTAAAAAGATTATATTCCTAATTTTGAAAGAATTTTGCAAAGAAAAAAAAACTTCGAAATTATCACTGAAACTCTGCGAGGGCTTATGAAAATGACTGTCCATTCCAGTACCATGCAGGGGTTATTGGCTTCTTGAAAATCCATTTTCACCACAATATTGTTTATCGAGGCGGTCCTTCTTGAGCTTAAAAGCTTTTTTGATAAATCTACAGTGCTAAGTGTTCTAAATAATTACCTTAAACCATTATGTAAAAACTCGGTACACTTGGATTAATGTCAATTATTACCTTTAGTCACAAGAGACGTTTCACCGCAGTAAACGTTCATCACCTTTATTTGCGTTTATCACAATCATTTATAACTTTTCTGACGTGATCAGAATCAAACTCAAGGGCACTTAAGTTTTGTATGGACTAACCAATATAAAAGAAACCTACGGGTAGGTTTTTAGAAAAAAAGTGAAATTTCCTTGAAATGTGGACAAGAACATATTCACCTTTTTGCCATGCGAAAAATGGCCTTGATAATTCTTCCGAAAGGCATATACTTTGTCTTGGTTACACAATCGATCTAACTTTTTCATCAAATCTAGCTTGCGTGATTGAAGGGTCGTGGTTATTGCGTTTTTAATTTTCATTACGTAAAACTGACAAATTACCAAAATAAGCTTGAGTCGCCATAAAATATGCGTGTAAACAGGTTTAAGAGGCACTCAATTCAATTTATATTGCGCTGGGTGGATCATTAAAAGGGAAAATCATGAGATAACAGTACAAAGGTCTAATGGGCCAGCTTCGCAGTAGAAACATCCTGTTTTCAAAAACCATTCGCCGCTATCAGTCAGACTGCGCCAGGATTCCACGATCTTCTGCCTGAAATTATTCAGTAAATAGACTACACATCTTTTCAGTGAGATACAAGTGTAATACGTTTGCTTATTCTATACGGTACTCTTTGTTGGTCCTTGTTGTAAAAGTCGTGGGCATCATGCGATCAGTGATTGGTGCGTCAGGGTTTGAGGACTACTGCCTACCAGGGTCGTTTTCATTAATTTTTGGGTCTCACTGAAACTGCATATCTCTCAGGACTACCTGACAAGGATCACATATAATTGGGGGAGTGCAGGAGGGAGGGGGGGGGGGGGGGGAGGGGGAAAAACGGGAACCTATAGATAGCCCATGCCATCACAGATGGCTCCGGTTTGGAAAGCAAAAAATTATACTGATTTCATCATTTTGACAAATTTTTTTCTTGAATTTTTTTATTAAAATTATAACTGAGTTACCTAATTTTGAGACTTTGAGCGCATTCCCTGAATTTAAGCGAGAAGAGAAACCTCTGTTGGCCGCCAGGGTATTAACAGTCTGTTATTAAAAGTCCAAATCATAAGGATTCAAGCGCTAGAGAAAAATAGTGCGAACTCTTCCAAGTGAAATTTACTGTGTCTGTTTTTTCTGGTCTGTTGGAAAATTCATGTCGTCTAAATAATTCATGACGGAAAGTGCGCTCAGTAAATGTTTGATACACGATTCCAAGGAAAAATGTATTACGCTGGCCAGATACGGAGCTCTTTATTTGCAGATATAATCAGGAAAAATATTTTTCGGTACGCTAGTCACGATCGCTACCGAAAAAGGTGAGCGATCCATCCTCACGACTCAGTCGGCGGGTTTTCGTGTGAGCTACGACCACTGAACTTTTAAACGCGGCTCCTCTTTCTTACCCCAACCAGGAGATTAGAAAATTTCCAAGGCTGCGCTTTAAAGTTCTTCAACTTTAATCCGAGGAAAACGAGTGTCTAATCTCTAGCATGATATCATGACAAATCTCATCCGAATTGTTTTAAAGATCAACTCTACGCGGAATCATAATCACAAACCAGCATCGTCAGTCGGGGTAAGAGATTTTTTAAGGTATGAAGTGAGACTGAAATCCAGTAAAACTATGATGTGACTGGAAAAAGCGCGGGAAAAGACATAAAAAACATGGAGTTGTGGAACTGGTTTTTACCAGTTTGGGCTGGTTTCACACTCCACCGATTTTTAATTCGCGCTGTTTAGCAAAAAAAAAAACGTTTGGGACTGGTTTACGGATTACAGACACCCGAGAGCTCAGCGAACAGGGGCTTGTAAAAAGTAAACACGATCATTTTGATGGCATAGCGTCACAGATAAGCTGCTTTCACATGATCAGGGCTTTAAATAAAACACTGAATAATAACACCTTTGTTAGTTCAAAATGATCTTGGAGCAAAAGAACTAGCAGACAATTCAACAGGCAAATGCGGATTCCAACCCAACATGTGTATGATAATTCAATTTTCTCTTAATTAAGAACTGTTTATTTGTCTAGTTCAACACAAAGCTGGGGTAAACAATATTCTAAAGTAATAAAAAAAAGGGTCAAAGCCGCTGGCGTCATCAGTCTGTCGCAATATAAATGTATCTGATCTGAAATTACAAGCAGGACATTTATTCGATCAACATCCAGACGTTCAAACACCCAATTAAATATCTGCGGAAAATCAACAGTGAAGGAATACAATAAGCCGCAATCTGGCAGTTTACAACTCTTGTCATATTAATATTAGGACTCTATGAGGGCCTAGTGAAATGGTATGGCTGACCGATGTGTCTAAATATACACGCGTAGCTGCGCCTGGTTCACTCTTGGTAGATTCGACGTGCATTTTGTCAAGATTTGACGCCATAAATCCAAGAGTCATCAAGCTCACAACAGATTATAGTCAAAACCGGAATTAGGTATGGAGCCACGATATAGATATGGTACTATTAAACACAAATGACATGAAGAGCCAGGCCCGATATAAAGTAAACGACACCTCAATTTAATGTGGATATGATTCATTGTCCAGCAATGACATGTGGCGTTCTGCGGTTGTACTCGTTTCCAGCTTCCTTAGGGCATTGAGACTGGGATGGAAAATAAAAACAATCTGAATTTTCAACTTTGACTCTGCCTAAAGGCCCGTTTACACAGGCGATTTTTGGTCGCAGCAACTCGATGCAATTTTTGTCGCGCTTAAGTTGCAACTCCAAAACCGCACGTGTAAACCAGGTGCGATTTTCAATGCGATTTGTCGCCGCGATATCGCAGGGGTTTCAAACATGTTTGAAACTTGTTGCAACCTTAGTGCGACAAAAATTGCATCGAGTTGTCGCAACAAAAATCGCCTGTGTAAACGGGCCTTAATTCAACTTCATATCGAAGACCTGTAAATATGTTTAGAACCGTGACAATTTTTTTTCCTTGAATGCTTTTTTTGTCCTTCGTTTAAACTTTCAGGTTAGTTTTAACTTCTAAATTTTGACAAAAACTGGTGAAGAAGAATGGTGTAACACGATGCTAATTTTGCAGTGAATTTAGATATTCTGCTTAAAAGCTTTTCAGTGTACGTAATTACAAGGTTTGTTTTTAATATTGTTCTTGGCGAGAGCAGGTGATTCACAATACAAGCACCCCCAAAATACTGATTTCCCCTAGTAGATAGGAAGATTAAATGATATTATTTGCTATACTAAATTTTCATTAGTTCGCAGTTTGACTTTGCGGTCTCTAAGGTCTGTGTTAAGTTTAACTTTTTCGTGACTTCTTTTTCCGACTGTTGATTTACGATATTGAGCGTTTCAATTGCCTTGAATTCAGAGTTTTTTTTCTTTTTGTTTTATTTATCTCCATTTCAAATTCAGTTATTATTCGTTGAAGCTAACTTGGTAATAAATAAAAATCAGAATTTATTTGATAGTCACTTTAAGAAGATAAAGGACGAAATTTCAAAATCCGGACTTTTTCTTATGTAAATCCGGACTCGACTTGCTTTAATAACGCCAGATGTCTATGAGATATTGTACTTTCATCCGGAAAACAACTGATATAAATCAGTGTAAACAGAAAGCTATTAAAGTTTCTCTTTCCTCATTTTGTTGCTTAGTGACCTGTCCAATTGACACCGTGACCAATACAGAGCGCTAACGAGTCACAGTAATAGAAATTTTTCTTGGACAATTCTGGGGAAAGGTGCAATGAAGTTAACCCTATGTGAAGCACCAACCCGTGAGACAAGGCCAGACCAAAACACCGGGAACTACGGCCCTACTCTTTTCGACAAGTGTGTAGATTCTTTAACGTTCCCTGCTTGAGCATGTAGCATTTGGCTGAGTGTATGACGTCATCAGTCATCTCATTTGCATATTTTACACATTTTTCAAACTTAAATATCTTCGGAGCTAATGCAGGTAATCAGTGCAAACGGTAAACGGAGTTTTCATTCTTTATAGAATTCTGTGTGATACACCTTAGAAGTCAAGAGGAAAAATTTGATCATAGTAGCACTTAAAAATGGATGAAAAAAATGTCAGTGTTTCTATCTAGCTAACGAAAATACGAATGGACGTTCTTCAAAAGAAAAGAAGTGCTGCCAGAAAACAAGCTACAGCATTTATTTCAATTCCAACGCTTTTTCAAGTTTTTCCACCCTTTATGACAAAGGTCGTTGAAAACGAGTGAGAAAGTTTTTAAAAGACGCCATCACTTCTCACATGAACGTTAATCTGCGGGCTGCGGTTTTCCTAGAATTTAGAAAGCAACCACAAACGTAGTATAACTAGTTGTCAAATAATCAAACAGGGGTGACCAGCAGGCACCAGTAAACCATCACTACAACAAATGAAATTGCCGACAGCTTCTCAGGCAGCCAAACTGGTTCACGCGTCAAGCGTTATTCGCCCGAGCTTGGAAAGTACCTGTTCTGCTGTTGCATGGTTTCCCTCGGGTGCTATGATGGTTTCTTTGGGTCCTTTGCCGGTTTGTTAAGACTAGCATTTCAGTTTTTGCCAACGACGTAATTTAGCTTTATCAGGAAGCCAAACTAATGTAGAAAGCAACATCGCCTACAATATTATCGAGATATGGCAAAATGGAGGAAAGCTAAGTAACAAAGAGAATAAAAATTAGACACGATGCATGACTGAATTAAAACCGATTCCAGTTGCAGGCAGCGAGAAAAGAAAAGAAAAAAACATGTTACCTACCGACTACTTCTGTATTAGAATTATAAAGCTATAAATTTTGGAAATGCTGTTTCAGGGCTCCTGATTGCCTCCAAGTCTAAAATTATACATTGAGAAAGAGTTAAAATTACGATAAAAAGAACTCGCGGCCCCATGGTCTTGGAGTGGACTGTTATGAAACTTTTTAAAAATTCTCGCGGGCCGCGGCGCAATCTATATTTTGTTTGTTTTATTTTTGCAAATTATCTTGATTTCAAATTTTTTCGTGTAATTTCGAATATGTGAAGCAACTGTACAAGTGAGTATTATAATTCAGTTGCCGGGTTTTAATTTTTCTTGTAAATAATTATTTCGTTGAGACCTAGGGCTTGATTGCAATAAGGTATCCCGTTGTTAATCCCGTTTACAAATATCGACTTGAAATTTCTTTTTATCCCAAAAACTGAAAAAACTGGGTGTATCAACAGTCAAACTATCTCCTATTGGAACCGTTATATTTAAGGTGTTCCGGGGCAAAATGTTGTCATATCTCAAATAAAAATAAATATAATTGAATAAAATTGGTGTTAAACATATTCTCCCAAAACGGTGGTCTTTAAAATTTTCATCAGTTTACCGCAAATGATTAAAAAAACGCAGTGGGAGGAAAGTTGTTTAACAAATTATGGCACAATATTATACTTGTGCTCATGACAAGTGGCATGGCATCATTGTTATTTTTAGAACTGACGTTTCTCTCTTAGCTTGAAGAGTTATTCAATGGCTATCTTACGACTAACAAGGGGACAATTGCCTTAAACGGATTTTCGCTTTTGTTCCGATTACGAATCATTTTAACAGTATTTGCATTTCACTTTGTTGATCCTGCCAGTATCGAAAATTAGCGTTGATATCATTTAAATCTGGTTTCGTTCTTTCCATGCGAACAAGTGTCTTACACAGGATTTACCAAACGCGCTGAGAGCTGAATGGAATCGAAACAAAAAAGAGAAACGGCACGTGTTTTAGTTCTTCCATGACTACTCTCTGAAGGCGGTGGTCTGGAAACCGAAAGGCCCGAGAGGCCTGTAGCTTTTCAAACTGCTCTCATAAGCTATTCAGCGGAATTTTTGATACACTATCAAAAATCAGGTGCGAAGAACTGAAGTTCGAATGTTCCTGAGACATTTGTTCCTTCCAGGAAACTTTTAATAGCTAGTCTGTTCCAATTTGAAATTCAGCTTTCAGTGCATGACTGATTCGATAAGAGTGAAGATGATGTCTGATTCTGGGTGGGCAGAGCACTCTTAGCTGAAACAGCCACCATTTTGGGGTATGATAATACAACGTTAATCTCTCCTCCCACGTTTCGCCCACGTTCCTAGCCCGTTGGGAGTCGCGTTTCAGTTACGTCACCCCATGCCCGCGGCCGCGCGCACATCGTGAATTTTTTCGTCGGCGAGAAGCAAAACGGTGACTTTTAAGACAGGCGTGGTAAATCAGCATCTCGCAGATTTTATTCAAAGCAAGCTCTGAACCTTCTTTACTGTTCTTTACCACATTTGCGAATCCACGGCTTCGATTTCTCGGATTCCAGCTGGTCATAGCTCCAAGAGTTAACTTTTATATTTCGTTACCCCTCGTTAGACAGTTGAAAACGTCATTTAGCTGAGCAAGTCATCTTCGTTGCACGGAGCGATGCCTAGCCTGGCAATCAGGCGTCGCATGACGCCATGCCGCATTAGTTCCAGTTTTCCTGAAAACAACCTTCTGTCACCGGTCATCAAGGCAAAAAAAAAGCTAACACCTGAAAAACTCACAGCAACTACCAAAGGTGTTTGTCAGCCCACTGGCTAGGCGGTCTAAGTTTAGAAGTAATTTTCCTTTTACTTTTTTTCCGTTTACTTTTTTTCCGGCTAAAGACGTGATTCTTGTTCACAAGGAAGGTGGACATTACAGCGAGGTCAGAAGGCCATTCCGCGGACACTTGAGACTGAAATCAGGCGATATGACGACATAATTGTGCGCACATAATTACCATCCGTGAAATACCAAGTAACATTACAGGGAGTACTGTTTTATTATGACAAGAAATATCTGTAATTAAAATTGAGACTTAACGTACATTCCCTGACTTGAAGCTAGAAGAGAACCTTGGTTATGTGAATACAAACAATTTCTAATTGTGAATACCAGTTCTTACGCTTCTCAGTCAATTGTACCTGCAGATACTCAAAAGGGGTATCCAGTTGTTACTCGTTCAGGCCCGACACCGCTTGAAACTTCGATTCTTACCCCAAAATTACTCATATCAGCCTTTCTTGTTCCCGAAATCCTACATTTAGACAGTTTTGTCGATATGATATTGCTAAAAAATCTCAGCTATATAAGACTTTCATCACCCGTAAGTCAGCGGGAATTCAAAATAGCACAAAAGGGCACAGGATTAGACATTTATTCTGGCAGTACAATACACCGGTTTCAACAGGGCACATGATTTGACAATGAGTATGAGAACAGAGTGTACGAATGACTGAGGAACAAAGCTAAAACCTTAACGTACCGTTTTTCTTCGACTTTCAGCATCGGCCGACGTCTTTGTAGTAGGGTCCTTCAAAAAAGTCGATCGATAAATATAGTTTTCGGAATATAGATGACAAAACAGGTTCATGTGTGAGGCGAAATTTTGTTGAATAAACACAACTGTACTTTATACGGTGATATGATAAATAATTTACTTACCCTAACTCGTGGTTCCTCTCCGTAGGTGGTATAAAGGGTTCCTATCATGTTTTGATCGCTGTTTGTATGGCGAAAACTACGATCTCTCAGTCTTCTGCTTGACCGGCGAAGGAACTCAATCAGATCCGCTGGGGCGCGCTGATGTGTAAACTGACCCACGCTGTTAACTTGCGTGACACTGAAGCGTGACAAACCTGCTGCTTACCTGATACGGGACGTGGGTCAAGGTAAAATTGAATCGAATATAAGATCGGTTACCATGGTAAGCACTCAGCCGAAAAATGGACGTATGCAAATCGTTCAAAACGATAATACAAGCTAATCTTTTTACAGCTTCCGTTCCCTTTGTTAATCTTTAATCGTTTCCGTCGATCACTCTTCACTGACTTTCTTTATATCAAGAATTTTTCGTTCGTGCCGGGAAGAACCCCGATGATTGAAAAAGCACTTCACAGCGCGAAGGAAATCCGTCAGAGGCTATTTCTGTTGAAGTGATGCAAGGAATTTGAAATATTGCTTTTGCAGCGAAAGAGATATGACTAAATTAAGTGCAATTTAAACCATAGCCGCTGGCTATAACACACACTAGACACGCAACATTTTGGCATTTTCAGCATTTCGGTATCCGACCGCTATATCGTTTCGTCTGCCACTTGTCATATTTCTTTCGTTCACACTTTACGGGATATAAAGATGCATGATAAGTGCTTATCTTTTCTCATTTGTACAGATCTCGATATAAGTCTAAACCTCCCAGTCAAGCAAGTTTTCAACCGACTTCGCTAGCTTTATACCACTGAACAAAACCGTTCTACATTTCTCAGATCTTCAGGCTCTACTTGTTTCATTATCACTAGGTAAAGCCCCTTTTTCTGCCTTTTTTTGTTGAAATCGAATCCTTAGAAAATTAGAAGTATAGTATGCCTGTCTGTTTTTCTTGACCTGCTTAATTAGTAGCCGTCGTTGGTTATCACGCCCATGCAGCGATTTTCCTGGATAAGCTAGTTTAGACGCCAGACATGGCAATACGAGATCCCAAGTCAGTTCTATTACGCATACTAACAAAGAAAGTCTCAAGTGTACGTGTACTAGAGATTCGATTTAAATTTTCTATCCAAGCAAGACTCCGCTGATTTCAAAACTGGCAATCACGCTATTTCCATTCAGAAATTATACCAGTCACCGGGACCAGTGATTCGTGACAATTTCATACTGCGCATTTCGTCGGTTTTCACGCAGATTCTACAATAATGCTTCTAATCGGCCCAAGACTGCGTCTGTCTCAAACCGCGCCACGCCAACTTTCCTCTCTTAGTGTGGGTCAAGAGACGCTAGACGGGTTTTAAAGTAACTTTTCAATATATGATATTGTTTGCCAACCCTACATGGTTGCCCGAGGTCATTTGGCGGTTTTCGGTGCAAGAACAAGCATGGGTGGCCAAGTGACGAACGCACACCCCACGAAGCTACCTGCATTAGGTTGGAGAGAGGAAAAAAACCTTGAAAGTTATGAATCGATAACTATTCTCTAGGATTTCGCGCACCAAGGTTCGATAGTCATCAGATACCTATACCACCGTCCCCCCCCCCCCCCCCCTCTCCCTTTATTGGGTTTTAGCTCGTTCATATCCGATCTCGACGAACTGGAGACAAAATCAGGCTGGACAGACTTTCTGCGAAATCGCAGAAAGTTAAGCACTAGCTAATTAATAGTTCTACGAGGTCCAATAATTGCTTATTAGTGCGTGAGAACATGTACTGAAGCATCAGTTGAACATGCACCCGCGCGCTTACAGAGAGAGTTGGATCGGCTTCGTTTACCGATCGCCAATCTTACGTTACTGTCTGTTCTTCTTGTTATCACATCAGAAGAACATGGGTTAATGCAAAAAAATATTAACAGACTTAAAATAACAGAGTACATAACTTATTTTAAAACAAACACTGACTCAAGGACTCCTTCACTCCAGGTGGTAATTATTTTAAGTGCCGACAACAAACTGAGGACCAGAATACAATGGACAGGCCGCAAATAAAAACTCTCCGGCTGTTTTGCATGGCTGCCCAACTTCACGCCATGGTTATCTATTAATTACAACTGAGGTTAATTGTAAAATTTACAAAGTTGATTCCAGGCCAATATAATAGAATACAGAGAGCAAGCCCCCCCCCCCCCCTCCCCCCCTCCCCGGCCTGCGCGCGCCAAGAAAAAAAAGAAGATAAAAACAGGACCCTATCATAAATATAGTAAGATTACAGCTAGGTGCATTTCATTGTGTTGACAATAGTGAGTGCAAGCATAACAACAGAGAAGAGACCATACAGTATTTTTCAAGCTCTTATATAGTTGAACTTTATTTTGCCTTATTTCGTGTATAAATAAAGGTGATGATGATGATGATGATTATGATGATGATGATGATGATGATGATGCTTGACATGCGATGCAAGCTGCATCCCGGGAGATTCTCTATAAAAACGACGGGAGTCCCCCCTGATTCCACTGAATATTTCAGGGGTATTGAATGGTCCCATTGAATTTAAAAGTGCTCGCCAAAAAAAAAAAGTTGCTCGAATTGCTCGCAAAATTAGACGAGAGACCGCTTGCTCGTGCTGACAAAATTTTTGCAACTGCTCGCTCGGATTCTATCAAACTTTACTCGGTGGCTGGAAATGTTGCGAATCCTTAGGGTTAGTGTTAGTATGGTATCTTTTAGCTTCTTCTCGTGGTACATGGTGTGCTGAAAATGCCGGGTTAGAATCTCCTTGAGCGTCCTGCCACTGGCGCCACGTCACTAGGGAGTTTAAGAAGCTACTACGGCCGACGCCGAAGACAACGCCGATTAAAATGAATTTATATTTTACCTATTATTCTCGGGAAACTCTTAAGTCCATTTACATTGTTATCACTGTCAAAGCTATCGCGAAACTGGAATCTGGGATACCGCAATAAATTTCAAATAGAATTTTAAAAAATTAGCCGTCGTAGCTCAAGTTCTCCAGACAACGCAGAATTGGTGATTTCACGTTGTTGTTTTAGCAGAGGACGGCAAAGAAATGTACAAAGATTTTAAACGCACGTGCACAGCTATTGTTCTGCTCATTAAATCTTTTGTTTAGCGACGTTCCCGTTGCCGTCGTGGTTTTCTTAACTCCCTACTAACTCATGAAGGCTACGTGCGCGATTTGCGCATCTTCTGCCGCTAAGTGGTAGCCGGTCGTTTCGCTAACAAGTCGTTTCGCTAACGTCCAGTTCGCTAACGTACTGAGACGATTCGCTAACGTGTTCAGTCGATTCGCTAACGTTGTCAAGTCGTTTCGCTAACGAACTGAGACGATTCGCTAACGTCTACTTTGGTAATCATCTCCATCTGAGACCACGTTGAAACGAACGAGTTGTCGAGCGAAAAGAGATGAAAATGTTTATCGAAAAGGTATGAAAAAGTATAACGTGGGCTAAACCTGACCTTCGAGCGACATTCCGTTGAAACCAAAGATACCGAAGCCTCCGCGGCCAAAGCACGAAAACGAGACCAGGTCAACCTTCATACAAAGTTTACTCAAAGAAGTAAATTGGGTAGGAACAAGAAACAAAGACAGTTAAGGTAGTTTATTTAGAAACACTGACGCCACATCGTTGGTTTAACAGACCTATGAAGGCAAAGGACTACAAAAAGGTATGTACAATTATGTTTATAACAGATGTAGATTAATACACCTTTTGACCTTTAGGTTGTCTGGAAATTTGGCAGGGTAGAGGGGGCGGCACAGGAAAAAAAACTTACAGACAAATGTATGAAAAATTAGGAAAATTAAACGAGCGTATTCTATCCAACCTACATTCTTCAAACTTGGTGAATACAATCTTCAAATCAATAAATTGCCTAAACTTCACTTTTGAAGAAGTTATTTGCCATTTGTTTGGATCCCCATACATTTAGGGAACTGGATATGATCTTTGGAAGAACAAATTCATGCACTAGCTAACGTTTGGGACCTACGTTGCAATATTTTCTCTTATCCTCTTACATTGTCCTCAGGTATTACAGACTGTACTCCAGCTGCTACCTAGAGAACCCGCCGTGAAGCAGGTCACGTTAGATTTTGAAAAGGCAGTGTGGTTGGCGATGAGAAGCGTTTTACCTAATGTACAACTTAAAGGCTGTGCGTTTCACTGGACCCAGGCGTTGTGGAGAAAGGTCAGTCATAGGCACCCCAATTCTGATTTAGAATGTTTGGATGCAGGGGACCACACAACGAGTAATTACACTGCTTGGCTTGTTACTGCCGGGTCTCTTGCTAGGCTTGTTACTGCCGGGTCTCTTGATCAAGAAATGCTCGTACCAGACGTCACTCTAATTGTTATAAAACCATTTTGATTGCAAGGCTGGTACTACGGCAGAAGGGCAAAATTTATTGGCCTATATTTCAACTAGCAGAGCCAGTCTTCTTCATGGCCAGTACTTAATACTGATTTAGAGTAGTAACAATTATTATCATACGATAGAAAATAAACCATCCAAGAGACTTTTTTTATGGCAAACGGTATTTTTTTTCTATTTTGATGTTACTTACTGGTAAATATGTTTTGTCAAAGGTTCAAGAGCTGGGACTTCAAGCAGCTTATACAAGCGACGATGGCGTCTATCGGTACATCAGAAAATTGATGGCCCTGCCGTTCCTGCCCCGCCGTGAAATCCGCCCAATGTTCCAGCTCCTCCGTCGTCAGGCTCAGACCCAGCCCCTCCAAGACCTGGTCAGTTACATCAACAAACAGTGGATCGAGAGCACGGTGTTCCCGCCCAAAAGTTGGAGTGTTTACCGCCAGCCCGTGCGTACAAACAACGATCTCGAAGGCTGGCACAATGCCCTAAACCGACGAGCCAATGGACAGAGTGGTTTGCCACTTTATTTGCTCATCGAACTATTAGAGAAAGAGGCTAGGCTAACAACCATTACAATCAGGCTAGTTTCTGATCAAAAACTTTCTAGAGTGCAACGCAAGTGTTACAGTAACATTCAAAGGAAGCTGTTTGAATTCTGGGAAAATTTGACAATCGCGAGATATCCGCTGAAAACTTGCTGAGATCATGTTCCCATCTTAATGGCCCATTGCGCCATTGAACTGCAAAATACTTTTCATTTCTAGCTGTAACGAGATTTGTAAATAAATTTAGGAAACCAAATATTGTAAGTTAGGATATTTTGTAATTATATTTCTAGGTGCAGTAAGAGTGAAGTAAGCTTTGTAAATGAAATGTTGTCATTAATTAAAAAGGTGGTTTTGAATCTCGCATTTGTATTTTGATTCTTGATCACTGCATACAACCAGCCATTATCTTTTTCAATAAAACGCGGTAACCATGCGTAACGGATCGAAATTTCCAAATTTCAAATTTCCTAACTTCTTAAATAAATTTAGGAAACCAAATGTGGTAAATTTAGGAAAGCAAACGAACTGTTGACGATTGAAAAAATTAAGTTTTGAGTCTCGCATTTGCTGCTGTACTACGGGACTGGGTACGAGTTGTTACAACCAGATAAAGAAAATGGCGCCTCGACAGGAGGAATAAGTGACTTCGCATTTCAAAGAATTTGACTAATGTCAAACAGTAAGCGTAAGCGAGCTTATCCAAAACGTTAGCGAAACGACTTTTTAAACGTTAGCGAAACGACTTCACAACGTTAGCGAATCGACTGAACACGTTAGCGAATCGTCTCAGTACGTTAGCGAACTGGACGTTAGCGAAACGACTCGTTAGCGAAACGACCGACATTCGCCGCTAAGCCATATAGGGAACTGGATTCTAGAGCAAGCCCATCAACCTTTGCAACGCGGTTTATAATGGCGGCAATGGCAATGGCGCTTATTTCAAATGACAAAACTCTCTTGACATCGTGAATGCCGTGATATATAAACAAAAGGCAATGAACAGTGTAGAAAGGTTGGATGTTCATCCTCGAATAATAACAGCGCTAAAGAAAGGTAAGATCTGGTTAGGCTGGCGCGGTTCTCCGAGAATCCGAGATACCGCCAAGATGAATTAGCTCAGCTGAATCACATGAGCGCATACGGCTTACGCACTATGCGTATACCTGACCTAATCTTTACCATCCTTTTACTGAAATGACCACATTCATTTGATCATGGCAGCTATCAAACTCTTAACAGAACACTCGATCGACTTTTCCAAGGACAGACACTGCCAACTCACACCGCTTGGCCTGCAGCTATATGGGTTTTTGACAAGTGTGAGGTCGAGATGGCTCGATATTGGCCAAGTTTTTTTTTTGCGTGTTTATGGACCGAGACCAATATCCAGCCATCTTGACAGAGCAAGCTTGGTCAATAAGGATTTATTATCTGGCTTTCGGGAAATTTTTTTTTCGGGGATACAGCTGGTAGTCCCATCAGGTAAGATAGCTCCATCGATTTTGCCTGTTCGGTTAGCCAATCACAGTGCACGATTTGGTTCATCTTGCCCGCTCATGGAGCTAGCCATATAATAAGACGACTTACTGTCTGTTGTTAGGGAAGTGTCTGTCTAATAATGGACAGTCAGTAGGGTAGTCCAGTTCTGGTCCTTCATTATATATATATATATATGACTGAGTGAGACCCCATTAATATTTAACAATTATTACATAAACACCTGTGAAATACCAGGATTTCTCCTTTTACTAAAAAATCATATCTTCATCGCACGCAGTGAACGTACTATTTTTATCTTTCACATGTGAGGATATTGGTGTTGCCATAGTTACTAAAATGATCACCATTGCTATGGTTCCATAATCCCTTAAAAAAGTACTCAGATATGTTGCTGTATGATCGAAACATCCTCGGTGCCTCCTCGGAAATCTCCGGAAATCTTCGGAAATCTTCGGTAATCTTCGGAAAATCTCTGAAAAATGTTCGGAAACGTTCGCTTTACCTTCGGAACAATTTTGAAAAATCTTCAGAAATCTTCGGAAAGTGGTCGGAAATCTTCGGAAAATCGTCAAAGACGTCGTCATTAGTATGTTTATGTAATAAACAGAATATTACATGCCCGCTTGTGGATATGAATTTTATCTTCTCGTGTTCAACTCGACATCTCACGAGTGAGCTCTCACTCACTCGTGAGATATTGAGTTGAACACTCGAAGATAAAATTCATATCCATGCGCGGTCATGTAATATCCTCTATTTATTGAATGAGGCTGAGTAGGATATGAAGAATTCTGCAGATCAAGGAGTGTGTTATCCACAGAGGCCAAAGGCTTTATTATTCATTCAAAATATTTCACCATTTCGCTGGTTTTTTTTTTCTGCTCGTCCCCAGGTTTTATTGGTCAATGGTTTAATAATCTCCAGCGGGCTGCACTTTTGACGTCATCGGTTCAATGATCTGCAGCGGGCTGCACTTTGGACGTCACTGGTCCAATAAGACAGCTCTTTCCAAATTTGGTCAACAGCAGCTAGTTATATATATGGTGAATTACATGTATGTGTGTGGTTTTAGCCAATCAGAAATAGGAAAATATTTTGAATAATATTATTATTCATTCAAAAGAACTTTGTTGTATTGAATCCATGACAATTCATATTGAATCGGTGAACCAATTCTAATCTAATATCTTGGTGCCGATTTAAAATTTGTCTAGTATAGTTAGTTGCCTGTCCTGTATAGTTGTCTGTTTAGAGAGCAGGACTTCATGTAGTTATATAATTTTTAATGATTGGTTTTAATCTAATTACAGCGAGGTTGACAAGTCAGACTGCAATTCTTTGCATGTCGGCAGCAGATCTGCAGAGGACCACAAAGCTCTCATCATTTGATGTGTCCATTCTTATAAAAGCTGTTGCATATTCTCTTCCATCTCCAACCATGAGAACAGCCCTGTCATTGTGCAACAATGACACTCACAATCACAATTATTCAAACAAGGGACATAGATTGTCTTTAGGGTGCCAAATACTGGATGGCTTCCTATGTGGGGGCATCCTGAGGGAAGGCATCACAGAGATAACAGGAGAGAGTTCCTCTGGCAAAACACAAATTTGTTTACAGCTGTGTCTTTCAGTTCAGTTACCGCAGGACCGTGGTGGCCTTGGAGGGGGTAGGTGATCTAATTATTTTGTTAGTCCTTTCTCCTTTTTCAAAATCATGAATTTGAATCTTTGTGCTGCCAGCTAATGTATATATTTTCTCCAGGTTACAGTTCCCTTGCTTTATGTTGTCATCTCTGACTTTTTGTTTGACAATCCACGGTACAGATTGAATTATTTTTAAGAGTGTCAGATGTTCAGGATGCTAACATCAGAGACTATACGTAAATATTCTTTTTAAACAGGTGCAGTTTATATTTCAACTGAGGATGTTTTCCCCAGCAAAAGACTTCATCAAATTACACAGAGTTTTGCCAGAGGTGATGCCAACCTTACCGACAATATTTTCATAGAACATGCAGCTGACGTGGTAAGTAAGAATATGAAGTCAAATAAGAAAGAGTGAACAACTCCTTATCAACTTTTCAAATCTCCTATATAATAACCAAGGGACAATCCCTGCATTTCAGTGCGTCAGTGCTAGCTGTATTTGATTCTCTATGTTGTTGTTATTATAGTCTGTAGAAGATATACAGTAGATCTCTTGATGCTCAATTCCTTCTTAGCACTCAATTTTTTGGTAAAAAAGTCTCAAGTTTGCACTGTTTCTGCTGACTAAAATGATGCAAGTGTTTCAAAGTATCAGATCTTGCAGTGATGAAGCAGTTGAGAAATCATATAAACGAAGTAGCAATCAGAAAAGGTACTACAGTAACTGAAAATCAGACTTGATATTAAATCAAAGGTCACAGATGGGCAAAGCTTTTCAAACTGAACGCCTTCATATGAAAAAATCTTCTCTAGATGGTCCAACCAGGTATGCACAATCATCCCCACAGGGTACCCAGTGTTTAGCCCTTAATTAATGAAAACCCCTGATTAAGTAATCTTATCTCTCAATAATCTTCTTAAACAGGATGACTTACGGAACATCATAACACATCGCTTGCCTGTGCTGCTGAATAGAGGAGCCATTAAGCTTGTGATCATCGATTCCATTGCCGCCCTCTTTCGTGTGGAGTATTCACTTGGAGAAACATCCAAGCGTGCAAAGATTCTCAGGTCATTTGGGGCACAGCTTCACAAACTTAGCAACCTGTTTTCCATCCCAGTTGTATGTGTGAACCAGGTTTGTGTCTCATCCTTTTTTTTTCATTGAATTCAGCTTGTTTTTTTATTATTTTGTTTTTATAATTCTGGGAAACAGATTTAACATGTGATTATCACTGAAACACACTGATTGAACGATTAGGTTGTTTTAATAGTACGGTAGTCCAGACAAGGAGCATTATGGGTTATCTGAATTAGTTTTAAGCAGGGCTTAAATTATATTAATATTTCAGTAGGGGGGAGGGGGCTGGGAAACTTGTATTTGCAGGTAGGCTACTCAACCTGACCACGAGTGATCGTCAGAGACAAGGGAAATTGTTTTACTGTATACTAGTCAGAATTTGATACCATACTCAAAAATGACATTTTTAGACCACTAGTTTTTTTTGTTTGTTTTAAGCTCTTGACTGCACATAATAATGTACAACTCTGCAAGTTATCAAATGAATCTATTGCATCCCTGTCTTTTTTCAATATATATCTATCACTGATTGTCTATTTTGGTTTACTGCTTTCAAGGTCTCTGATGTCATTCAAAATGAGGGGAACAGGTTTGTTTTCATCCTAACAAAATATACCAAATATTTAATAGAATTCTGAAAGCAAACAGTTATTTATTGTTTGCATTAAACCATCAAACAGGGGAAATATTATTATGCAAATTGTAATAAGGGCATTGAAAAAATGTCATCTGTAATCACTAAAGTCTATTTATTTAAAAGTAATTATTTGAATGTTACAGGTATTGAATGTATAAAACACAAAGCTGAACTTTATCATTGGCCTGCTCTATCAAGAAAACAACTTGAAAGTCTTTGCAATTTTCCGCTAAATAAATGAAGAAACGTTTTGTCATTTCTTCTTACTTATCAGATGGATAAGTGGAAATAAGGCTGCAGTAATTCCTGCTCTTGGAATGGCTTGGTCCAGCATGGTGACTGTGCGTCTTATGTTATCCCGCACAGAGCAACTGGTGCAGGTTTGTGTAGATGTCTGTAGTAACAGGCAGGAAAACAGAAGTAACACAGTAAAGCCCAGACATTAACTTGCTAGTTGTCAGGAGTAGCAAACTCCAGTGTAAAGTAGTCATGCATGCCATTTGTGTTTGCTTTAGTTTTCTATCTAAAATAAGTGCTGCCTTAAAATGATGATAGTGACGTCATTTGGCAAAACATCTCGTCATGGGCATTGCAGTTTTAAGTGAATAAATCATGAATTCAATGAAGAATAGATCGTAGTGCGCAAGAGTGTTTGATGGAGAGGGACTCCTGTCATTAGTCTGAATTTCAAACTTTATTCCTTCTAGTTGGTTTTCAGTTTCATCTGGAATCTAATCATGGCAATGATACAAACTCTGTTCTGACTTCATTTTTTGCCAGTTTTCACATCATGCAGTGGATCCAAACCTTGAGCTAAGGTGGTGGGGCAGTTTTCATTTACTTGTCCTGTTAGCTTTTCTCCCTTTGGTCATTTATTCTTTTTTGCCCAAAATAAGGAGGGGGATGGGGGTCTCCCCTAGATCTGCCACTGTCATGCCACTTGGTAGCTTTATCCCTGGTCAAGGACAATTGAAAAATACATTTGCCCCTTTCTAATTGGTTGCTGACTATTTAAAACTTCAGGACAATGGCCTCATAATCAAGAGACATCTAAGAGTTGTCTTTGCTCCTCATCTTCCAAGTTCCTCCTGTGTATTCTATGTAGATGCCAGTGGTGTCCATGGCTATAAAGATAACACTGGAGACTTTGGCTGATTACATGGTGGATCCACAAGATTCTCTGCTTTGTTGACATGTATTAAGAGGACTTGGAAATTCCTTCCTATTTTAAAGGTGTTTTCACAAGAAGGACCTCTAAAATGGGGTCTTGTGGAATGGACTTCTCAAAAGGGGTATTATCAGAGGCCATTCATGGAGGTGTCCCATAGAACTTCTATGAGGAAGAGGCCAGAAATAAGGACCAAATGAAGACATAAAAGCTACCTCCCTGAAGTTACAAATATGAACTGCTAAATGCATTATTGAGAAATGAGAGGAACTAGAATTAAACTACTGTATTTCCTTGGTTCTATTGCCCTAGGCCTCAGCATCAATTTAGAATTTTGATATATTTTACCCCTCCATTTATAACAACTGTCAAAACCCACCCTTTTGAACCTCATTAGCCACTTAAAACAGTTTTCAGACAAAACATTATTTCTTATAATATTTTCATTAGCTGATTTCAAAAGTCACAGAAGAAACAGCTGTTTTTTTGTAAAAACAAGTTTATTAATATCACTGGCAGCTACTCTAAGGAGTAACTCATTTATGATTAATTTTATCATCAAAACAAAAATGCATTGCAACAATCTGATAGTACTTGTCAAGTATCAAAAAATAAAATAAATTAAAATTGCTGCAATTAGCAGAAATGCTTTACTACATTATTACTTACATTATAGAACTGAAGTTAAGAAAGAGGGTTTTAGTGGAGACAACAAAAACCACCATGTGGGAAAAGTTGGTATTACATGATTTGATTTCACTTAGTGCGAGAGTCAAAAAACTGTGAACACTCCAATTTGATTCGGAGACATCAATTGTATACTAAGCAATCCCGTGCAAGCAAGCCTCAAACCACGGAACAAATTTAATTACTGTAAGAAGCGGTTTTTGGTTTAGTTTTCTCATGCCTAGTCGGTTTTTCCTTGTTATGCCATAACATTCCAAACACTTCTGGTGTTCAGAGTTTTTTGAGTTTCACAGTTATATGGGTGCAAGGTGATGCTATTTAACAGACAAGCTACATGTAGTAACAGTAGAAACAAAAACTTGTAAATTTTTGAAATCTCAAAAATACCTACATGTACATTGTAATAATGAGGATTTAAGACTGTATTTCAAACAAATTGGCAGTCTTTTATATGTATCAAGAGTGAAGGTACTTAACTCATGGAAATCTAACAAAGTCAAAAATCCCCAAAACTAGTAAAAGAAAACATTGGAAGTAATGTCCGATAGAATTTCATGGGTTGGGTAAAATCGCTCTTTACATCCATCTGTTATCTATCTGAGTGTATAATTTTCCTGTTCATTCTAGTTTTTAAGCAATATTGAAGTTCATTTAATTTAAATGGCCTTTACATAATTTGGCCAGTTTGTATTAAACACAATTTGGCCTTGCTCCTTTTTTTCCAAAAAAATAGCAACAAAGGAACACCAAATAATAATTTAAGAAAGCAAGTTTTGCTATTCATTCATTTGCCAACAATAATAAAATTGATCCTTTGTTGGCACATTATACAAACATATTTCAGATGCAGCACTAATAACCTATTTGAATTTCCACTTCTAATTCATGTAAGGTTTAATGTTAAACTACTTGACAGATTAATTTATGAATGCCTTGAATTAATAATTAAACATTAATTTGGATAACAGAATTTAAAAATCAATGCTAAACATTCATAGAGTTACAAAATTATATTAACAAAATGTTTTGTAAACTACAGATCGAAAATTTTCATTGTTCTGTCTTGAACACAAATAAGACAGTTTCTTTAACACATGTACATTTAGCTGAATAACTTAATGTGACATTAAAAAGGAAAACAGCTCTAGCAATAGTAAAAGATGTTAAATAACAAAAAAAGATATTATTGTGTGACATTTCTGTATCCAGAAGCAGAATGGTGGGGCTGCCCCCGCCCCCGCCCCTGACTGTCCTCCCTTTGCTACTCCCCTCCCTCTGGACCCACTGTCTTATAAGTTAATGACCAATCTCCTCACTTGCCTTCTTGGTGACAGAAAAATGTATGCAGCCTTAGATGTGTCGACTATTAAACCGCCTCATTGTTTCTTGTCTTTCACTAACATAGCTGTATGTTGTCCTCCGGCAGACACCTCTAACACTTCATGGACCTCAGACTGCAAGTTCTTCCCTTCAACTTTAGTGGGTAAGAATTCATCCTCATCTTCCCCTGTACCCAGCTGCAGGCAACTTCCGAAACCCCATGAGAACAAGTCACCCTTATTTGAGATTGCCAAGCTGACAGCTTCACCACAAGCAACCTTACAAATGGGGTTACCGTCCAATGCCGTAACCTGAACTGGGGTCGACGTCTCTTTTGCATCATCACCTAAGCCAAGCCTTCCATACTCTGCTCTTCCCATCGCATACACTTTGCCAGCTGAATCAAGTACGATTGTGTGGTGCTGGCCACTAGCTATGCTGACACACTTGTCACTGTCCACGTTTAAAGACGTCAGGGATTCAACTTTCACAGGAGCATATAAAGTTTCTAAATCTCCAGTTCCTAGTTGACCGTAGTTGTTTAAGCCCCAAGCATAAACTGGCCCATCCTGAGCAACCGCAAATGTGCAATAGCTGCCGCAGAAAATGTCTTTAAATTTAAGCCCTTTCTTCTTGTCTCGTACCTGTTTTGGGTTTAAGATGTACTGTAAACCCCTGCGGCCTCCTCGACTGGTAAAACATCCCATTATTCTTCCTAACTGACCTTGTTCTGCACATCCCCATGTGAATATGTTGCCATTCTTAGTTAGTGCAGCTGTATGGTCATTTCCTGAAGCTATTTTGATTATGGAGTCGTTTTGAAGCGATAGAATGACAGTAGGCTTGTGCTTGATGCCATCTGCTTGAAGGCCCACTTGTCCACTGGCATCCTGTAAGAGGGTAAAAGAAAAGCCATTACAACACAAAAACTTGTCTTTATTGGTGCTCCTGCGGAGAATTCAGCCATAAAAGAAAGTAAACTTTGTTGAAATAGTGGTCAGTTCATTAAGTGTCAAATTCAAACTCAAAGTGAGGTCTTCAGTGCTTTATTGCAATTCCTATGAAAATATTGGTCTGCATTTTTGCAATGACTGTGACAAAAAATGGTCGTGAAGAGATGATTGATCATCACAGTTATGCACACAACTTTAGCAGTTATGAAATTAAAGTGCACCTAACACCCCCCAAAAAAATTTTGGTGTTAGGTGCCCTCTAAAGCCCGAGAAAAATTCAGGCCAGAATGGGAATCAAACCCTCTGCAATACCAGTGCAGTGCTCTACAGGTATATTACAAACTTACAAAGTGGCCAGCTCCCAGTTGGCTTGACAGCTCAGTTGGTAGAGCACTGCACCGGTATCACAGAGGCCATGGGTTCAAATCCCATTCAGGCCTGATTTTTTTTTTAAATTTAATATATGTTTCAATTAGCTTACAGTATAATGAAGTAATACAATCAACCAGGCTTAGTTTTTCAGACGCAGACATAGAATGAGTTTTTCAGAGTAGACATACGAGTGTATGTTGGCAGTACGACCAGTTGCTAGTCATTCAGGCAAGCCTCCATAGAGTATGCATCGCAGATCTACAGCAGAACCCTTATAAAGGAGCCACTATTAAATGGCTGTCACTCATGAACGTCCAATAAGGGCTGTTAAGGTTTTTACCTCTATTAAGTGGTCAGGCCCCTTAATCGACTCTACTGAAGGCAGCCATTTAATAGGGGTTGAACTGTATATTGGACTATAAATTACCCTGTATGTTCCCCAGCCATACACAATTCCTTTGTCAGATAATGCCATCGTGTGACTGTCTCCTGCTGATACCATGATCACATTAACAGTTTCGATCTCTTGTACTTGTCCAGCTGTGAACTCCTCGCCACCACTGCTTGAGGTCAAGCGACCAAGAGCGCCTTCGTCATTACACCCCCAGGTGTAAACCTGTGTGAGGAAGCGATGACTGTTGTCTGCAGTGTTAACTATAAATAATACTATCTGTACCTAGCCATGTTTTTTTATTCAGAGAAGACAAATTATTTCATTCTTTCCTCAGAAAATACTTTCATGCCCCTGGAATTGTCTTGTAAGCTCTACAGTAACTGTTAATGTAGATTATTAAGGCTGCTTTGAAGTTATAATGCAGTTAAATGCAATTTAACTAAGTTAACTACAAAGAGAAACTGGTATTTGTCAAGCATTCAGCGGTCTGCTGTGGGCAGGGCAGGCTCAGTGCCCCCCAGTGTTGTAGCGTGTTTCAGCGTGGCGTATCGAAGCGGTTTTTGTAGCTGAGCTTGGAGTTATCCTGCCGGTTTTCTTTTGCCCTCCCCCCTCTCCCTTCCCCTTTTCCCACTGTTTAGCTCAGTGTGACAGGTGCCTGGATGACTGCTTGTGGGGGCTCATGGCTGGGTTGTGGGGATTGCCAGCCATGGGAGCGTTTCACGGTCTAGGGGCTGGCTGATCTCAGTGGAGGCCCCCAGACATCCCGGGCACCTATCTTCCATACAGCTTGATGCAGTAGTTAATGTTTGTCTTTCAAGTTACGTGTACGGTATTGGATGCAGTAGAATATTCCTAACATGTTCATTGAAGCAATCTTGCTTAGTGAATTTAAATTGTATTGTATTGTATTGTATTGTATAGCATAACCTTAGATTGCTAGAAAAAACACTCCAGTTCATGTTTAACTGAGATTTGCCAGTATATGCATGTAATCCCATCAAGATGATGAAGAAGAAGTGGATAATCAGCAGCTTCCATTATGACATTGGCAATGTGCAGTTCCAGAAAATATCCATACTATCCTCACAAAAGGGATTGAAATTTCATGGGAGGTGGGAGGTTCTTTAAGGCCAAAAAATTTAAAAAAGTGTATGAAGCGTAATTGGAATTTCCAGAGGGGTTGGATATTTTCTGGAACTACACAATACATTTCAAGGTCATGTGTTACTAAAAATATTCTCACTTTCAGATTACAGATTAGTTGTCAAGGGTTCATCATTGTGAACTTTACCTGTAAAGCAAAAACAATGAAAATCACAAAATCATTTGTTTGAATAACCAATTTTGTTGTGATTACCTTTCCTTTGTTAGTTAGTGCCACAGTGTGCATTCCTCCACATTCCACTTGAACAATGTCCAGATCATCAAGCCCCTTTACAATGGCTGGTTTCTTTCGCTCTAAAATATCCTCCCCTAGACCCAGCTGACCAACATCTCCTTGGCCAAGTGTAAGAACACGACCAGTTTCTCTGAGGTCAGTGGTCACATGTGCCGCTGTGAAAAGGAAAAAAATTCATTGCATTAAAAGCCAGATTTAGGACTATTACTAGCAAGCTGAGCAGCTAAAAGAAAGTCGAGTCCGATAGCCTGGGGTTTTTGGATTTGCAGCTGGGCCTTCACTTGCCTGACAGCATACCCCCCTCCCCCTAAATCAACAGGTCACGATTTCAGCTGCAATTTTTGTTGCACCCTAGCTACAGGTAGCTCAGAGCTTTCATCAAGGGTTGGACACCAGCCAAATTGACAAGCTGTGAGGATGATTTGCTTACCTGGTTTGACCACCTAAAGGAAACTTTTTCTTATATTGAGCATAACACTGACCAGTCAAGTCCTATAGAAATGACTGGTGCCAGTCATGTCAGTGCAGTGTGAGCTCGGAAACTGAACCCACGTGTACATACATTTGTAAGAGCTTCTAAGCTCATGGAGCTTCTGATGAGGTTTGCATATCGTTGTGCAATGCAATTAAGAAAAAAAAATGTTCCAGGACAGCATCAGGATATTCTTAGGAGTGCCAACGATGAGGAATTAAATACAGAGGTCTAATGAGCGTTGAAATATTGCCATGAGACAAGATTCGCCGGTTCAGTTAGTTTACCTCGCTTTTCTTTCTTTTTGTCGTCTGCTTCTTTCGCCGGAGCTTCTGCTTTCCTTTTGGTTGGCTGACGTTTTCTTGCAGGCATCCTAAAGTCTTGAAATGATTTTATAGCTAAACAGCGCTATAAACAAGCGAAAAGGGCTAAGTTTCCTCGAAATATTCTGCAACACAACCAACCTCGTGGAAATGGCAAAGAATGTGCGCGCGCACAGACGGCGGGAGATTTGAATAAGTCCCAAGGGAGTCGGTTTTTGAAGTTTTGCACTGATGCTGATACTTTGAAATTTTCTCAAAATCGTTAACGTTTAGTTTTATTTTACCTCAGGATTATTTACTGTTCTGTGGGAAAGCTATCGATCATTAATTCGTAACGTTTCTTTCCTTTTTTTTGTATTCCCCAACCTTTACCCCGCCCCTTCCCCGTTGGTAAATATTTTGACAATTTCACACATGCGCAGTCTGACAACCATCTGGAAGAGGAATTGAACATGGCTGCCGCGTCATGAATGAACTTCGAGAGATTATTGGTGATAGTTTCTCCAATTTCATCTCGATGTGTGGGACACAAATATGTTCCATAACAGGAGAGCCCATCCGGACATCAAGAAAACTACGCACAGATTCATAGATCCGAAAAAGGAAAGCCATAGTCGGCTCCGGGCACTGCGAACTCTGTTAGGTACGTGCAACCTTGCACACTGCAAACCTGTTTGAAAATAGATATAACTTGCGATCTGCATGCAGCACGCTGTTTAGCTGATTAGCCGCTGCATTTCTCCCTCAGATTACTTTGATTCGGCCGACTCCAAGATATTTTTCAACAGCCATTATTCGGAAATATTCTACGTATTTCACGATGTCTTCTCCATGGTTGAAGCAAATCTTAGGACGAAAGGTCAGTCTTTGAAATATATTTCACTAACTTGACATTGGCCATTTGCACGGATATTGGACACAGTGATAGCGTGGTGTGGCACAGGGGTGCTGATTTGAGTTTTGTTGTAGTTAGAATGGCGATTTTCAAGACATAACTGATGATATATTTTAGGGATAATGATCAGAGTGATGAAGTTTTGCACAGCCCCCAAGGCTGATCGCAGTGAACGTTTCACTGTCATTTATTTAATCTATATATTTTCCTGTTTACCACTATGTATATTTTTCCCAGGCCACAAGTCGCAAAGAGAAGACCTCGATTCGGTTCTCTTCATCCTAGAGGTAAGAGATAAACCCTTTTTAACCGTGTCAAAAATCCTTTGTTGATAATTTCCAACGCGGTTTGGACCGCAGTGCTAATTGACAGTCTCTCCTAGCGGCCAGCAAGTTTATGTGATATGTAAACCATGTTTCCAAATGCGACTTAATGAGCGATCACATTCAGTTGACGGTAGTTTTATTTTGTCTGAAAACTAATGAAATTGTTGTATTTTTCGCTGAACAGAAAATATTGCTTTATCTTCCTGAGCTAGTTCACAAGAGATGGCAGTTCCACAGCCTTGGTAATCTCTCTTTTATTTCACATAGATATTTTAATTATAACGGCCCTCTGTGCACCTGGAAATTAAAATGAAATTAAATGTGAAATTTTTATGGCTACCTTCTAGATAACATTGCTCTTTAAAATTATTAAATGTTCTTCCAAATCATACTTTGTTCAGATTCCTCAAATTATTATGGATTGCAACAGCTTCCTGTTGTAAAACAATATATTTCTCATTAGGCTTTTTAAATTATTGTGAAAGTATTATATGTTATGTGGCACTAGATATGACACAGGTATTGTGTATAATTTAATTATGATAATTTTGTGATAAATTTGTTGGATATTTTATAGGCTTGATTTATTCTTGAAAAAATGCATCTTTTAGCAAGAAGGGTTTAACTATAAGATATTTGTGTGCTAAGGCTGTTATTAATTAAGGGCCAAGGCTGTTGCCTAACTATTTCAAGGAGCCCAGAAGGGCACAAGCCAAAAAGTTAGGAGCCCAACAGAAAATGTTTTGGGAGCTGCTGCAAAAATTTAGGCATCCAAAGGACTTTCTTGGGTGCCCCAGGCTGCTGGGCTCCTGTTAGGCAGCAGCCTTGAGGGCTGTAATTAACCTGTGACACCTGTTACGACTGAGTATGCTTGATTTTCTCTTGATGCTACAGGTAAAATTGCCTGTAGTTTTATTAAATAATTTAACCTATAAAGTAACAAGTTTGCTGTGGATGTGGAGATCAAGGGTACAGGTGATTTAAAACTTAATGGCAGCCTTGAGAACTACTTTAATTATATTGGAGCCTTTGTCATCAGATGCAACAAAATTGCAAACTTAGAATCGGCAACACAATTTTGTTGACAGCTAATACATGCATCAATTTGGATTCAAAATCTTCTAAATTTTTAAACCCCTCATAACTTATGAGAATCGGGCTGATACTGTTTAATAATTTGCTTTACTAATGAGGAGGTAGCAGAATTACTTCATTGTGTAATTCCAGAAAATATCCACCACTTCCCCACCCCAATGGAAATTCCAATTAAGCTTCATATATTTCTTTAATTTTTTTGGCCTTACAGAACTCTCCTCCCAATCCCCAGGAAATTCCAATCCCATCTGTGGGAGGAGTATGGATATTTTCTGGAACTGCACAGTGTTAATTGTTTGTACCCCTTAATAGACTGCTGTGTCAGCCTTACTTCATGCATCGTGGTGTCTTGTCTTTTTCTGAGCTTGACTGACTTAAGACTCACTCAAGCATTAAATTTAGACACCTACATTAACTTGGAGTAGCCTTCATTTTTAACAAAAGTAAATTTAAAAATGGACCGAGGCTTCAGACAATAACATTCCATATTTTCAATAGAAGTATTAGTATACTATTGTTGTTGTCGAAGAGGAATGACCGGTATCTTGGTATCTGTCACGTTGCTGAAGAATTATTTTTGCCTCATTGAATTCTTGTACAGGGAGGATAATGCAAAAGCTTCTACATCATGGAAATGCACTAAAGGTGAGCAGTCTGTAGTAAGCGTTGAAATATGTTAAGGTAAAGTCTGTATATGAGCCAATTGTGGCCCAACAGGCTGGAGCTTATCATAGTTTCTATGGCATGAAGTGACTAGGAGTATTATTTTCTACTGCCTCCAGCTTGATGGGATGCAGTTCATCACAGGGTTATCCCCAGCATTAAGGTCACCAGTATCCATTTATACAACTGGGTGGAGAGAAGCACTGTGAGAGTAAAATGTCAGATTACCCTAGAACACAACACAATGTCCCCAGCCAGGGCTCGAACCCAGACCGCTCGCTCCGGAGTCAAGTGCATTAACCTTGAGGCCACCGCGCCTCCCACAAAATCTGTATAAATTTTACAACAATTGTTTTTGTTTAATTAATTACAATTAATTAGTCTGTTTTGTCTGTTGCTCTTTATTTGTAGCTGCGGCGGGAGGGAGCTCGGCTGTTCATGCTATGGTTCCAACTGTTACAGGACAATGCCGATGAGTTCTGTCAACTTGTCTATGCATGTTTGATTCCTGGTTTTCCAAATCCTGTTGAAAAGATTGACTGGAGTAAGAGCAAGCTGTCTAAAGCTAGTGCTACAGAAATATGTTTATCTATCAGTGTCATTGGATCAATGGATCAATTTTCCTCCTCCAGTAACATGCACTTGTCTTCTGAGAGGGAAAGTGAAGGTTGGTTTTGCATTTTTTTTTTCTGTGGGAAAACAAATATTAAATAGTTTTCTGTACTTGAGGTTTTGAGGTACCACAATGTTTATAAATACACGTACCTGAAGCAATCGGCATGCTGTGTAGCGTCTATGGGAGTCTGACACCACCATACATACA